>JZKD02S1593685.1:596280-608613 GCA_000966675.3 Picea glauca
ACGTGCAATAAAGGAAGACCTGCTGACATAAATAGTGTTGAAATTGATCATTGACTGTGGAGGAGACGCCATCACTGGCTATGCCACCGATGAGAGGACTGACTGTTGCATTGGACGCTGGCGGTCTGGAGAAGATCCGTGTGTCCAGGTCTTCTCTATACAAAAGAGAAAGAGGCGGCGTGAGTGTTTTTGGTGCAAATTTTGTTTTCTTTGACGTTAAGTGATCTGGGATCGACCCTTCTGGGGATCTTTCAACAAATTCCAGGATCCGGTTCTCATCTGCAGTTCTATGAAATTGTAAATTCGTTGCATTTGACATATAGAGTCGTCAATCAAATGGTAGTGTGTTATCGTTGGGGTCATGTTGAATTGAAGATTCGGTTCTCATCTGCGGTTCTATGAAATTGTAAATTCGTTGCATTTGACATCTAGAGTCGTCAATCGAATGGTAGTGTGTTATCGTTGCCGTCATGTTGAATTGAGGCTGTGTGGACAGTTCAAATCTTCCAATTAAGTGTTGTGGCCTGACCTGCATGCAATATATAGTGGTTTTTTAATAAATCATGGTTTTTTTTTTATGTAGATAGATTACATATTAGATTTATTAAAAAATTGTTAAATATTGAAAAGATTATTTTTTGTTAGTAAAATTTATGATGAAGAATCCATTATAAGAACAGAGTACCATATTTTAAATTAGTGGTTCTTGAAGTTCTTTGGGGCTATAAGAACACTTCACTAGTTTGATTATGTTTATAGTATGTTAAAAGCTAGAGATTCTTGTTGTACTTCGGTGCTTCAAGATATCCAGTAATTAGATGGTTGTCCTATATAAGTGTGAAAATTTTCTCTTCGGGGGAATTTCACAGATGGTGGTAGTGTATCCATAGGATAATTCATTGTGGAGGATATACTTTGAGGTAGTCAAGAAGCTTCAATCCTGCCAATATATCAATGATGGTCTAAAGAGATTATACTTTAAATGGATCAAGAGCTAGCTCGAAAGTGTGGAGAAGAAAAGAGTGAAACCAAGTGATTGCAGAGTGGGTAGAGTTGCTAATGAAGACCAGCCGAACAAAGATGACAGATATGAATTGTATATCATTTCTATATTGTAAAAACAAAACAAAAAAACTCATTTCTCCATTAAGAAGAGTGTTGGAGAATAATGACTAAATGCCATGATTAATATTTGATTTGAGTTTGTTACTAAGAGTTGAGATATTATCTCAACTATCTAAATTGTGTACTTAACATAGCTATCTATCTTAAACTACTTGTAGTTGTATTTATAGTGTGATTATACGTAATGAAATATAGTTTTTATGTGCATGTTATTTGCTTCTTGCCAAGGTTTAAATCAAACTATCTTTTCCAACCAATCAGTCGGATATCAATCCGTGACTACAATCCTTGATATTTTACCATTACTCATTAAACTTCCCCTCTTAGGCCAAGATTAAACAATATACTACCAAGTTTTGCAATTCAAAATGTCTCTATTTTAGGCTGCTAAAAATTTAAAAAACTCCATAACATTCACCATGAAACATAATTGCAAATACGCTTGGGATAAATGAACGTGGTTTAGATTTTGGTATAAATAAAAATAGATCAACTATTAACACAATTAAATGAAGAGTCAAAAGAATAATAAGCTTTCGATTTCCAGCGAATTCATAAAATTTGTAACTGATAAAAGCTCACAAGTACATAATTTATTATATCAGCAAGAACGCGTTAGTCCCATGCACATTCGATAAGCAGATTCATTATGATCAAATTCGAAAATGGAAATTTTACAATGAATTTATTCTATCAATAAGTAACTAAACATAAAGTACCATAACAAGAGGAATGATGTTACCTAAGCTGATTTTCAAATCTGAACTTGCATGCCTCTCTCTCTTTCGCCTGCTAATCAAGTGAATTCATTGGTACCTACAAGGAAATGCTAGGGTACCATTCTTCCCCCTTATCTACCCAAGCTGCATAGGGGTCACACAAAGTAAAGAAGAAATCAATAACACCAAAACATGTCTTCGCAAGGAAGATCTTCCATGTAACACACCTGACCCCTAAATACCCTTTCTAGGGATGGGACATCAAATGTTTGCTTGCTCAAATCATCTCAAATAATCTTTCCAAGGTATTCATCCTCTTCTATGCATCTGTAGCTTTCTAACGAATGTTACCGGCTCAAATTCGATCCCTAGTTTGTAAGATACGGCCTCTCGAAGTTATCAGGGCATTATTAGTTGGGGTCTTTGCCATTTCGTGTTGAATGCCCCTTTTCTTATTGCATGCATACTCCCCAAAATGTGGAAATATCTCCACGTGGCCTTGTCCATTTGTCGATCGACATTCGACATTTTATGTTGAACATCCCTTTTTCAACGTTCGATGTTCAACAATATGTTTTCGGAGTTCAGAAATCGGTGATCAATGTTGAATGTTTCATCATTCGACATTCGATGATCGATGTTGAACATTTCGACGTTCGACAATCAACGATCCACATTGATCATCCCTCTACTATAATACGCCCCAAATATTCAGAAATCCTGAAGTCATGGAGTCCCAGTGGCATCACCAACCACGTTGGAGAGGAATGCACGAACCAGAGGTTGCACACAGCGAGGGCCAGGGGTGAGATGTGTCCTCATTAGGGGGTGAAACTTGTCATTCTCTAATAGGCATAAGGGGTGTGTGAATCGTCCATATCCCGGTGACATGTGGCACCTTATTTACAGGTGCACATCACCTTGGATGACATCAGTGAGCAAAGTTACCCACACATATACATCCTTCTAACTTCTTTCAAATCTCACAGTTAAGATATGTCCACGTAGATCCATAAATCCATGACTCCCATTACTTTGCAACTCGGGGCTTCAGAGCTTACCAACTCCTCACATCACGAATCCCCCAAAAATCCAAGTCTCTGGAATCTCTAATGTAGCGCCACATGTCTTCATCCTGTCAACAGTTGAGATTTACTTCGTCATTCGCGACTTCAGGAGTCTTCCAGCTTCCTCTTTGGATCTCTAAATCTCCAAACCATGCTCAATATATTGCCACGTGTACCTAGTATTCACGACAAGGATTTACTCCAAATTGTAGAGCTCTAGGGAAACTCACGTGTCCCTATATATTCACATTCATACCGATGAATATCTGAACTTCCATATATTCGTTGATTTGTGGATAGGCATCCCTCTATTCTCAATGGTCCAGATTAACTTTGTCACTCTAGCATTCGGTATTTTCGGTGCTAGACCACTCTTATTATTCTCAAGTGGAACTTCATCGAAGTACTTAACGCTAACCTTCCTAAGTTTGATCTAACGGCTGAGAGAGATCTCCACTGGATTCCCAGATCCACGACCATCAATAGTTTGCGACTCCGGGCTTTGGCTATTTTTTAGGGTTGTGTTGTCATAAGTCCCGAAGTCCTGAAGCCAAAGTATCTTCACTCCTTTTGGGTTTAGCGAGGGTTTTCCAGTGCTAGGTCACATGGGTGGAAGGTCTGAAGGGAATGACCTCCTCCCACAGAGTTGAACTTAACATTCTCGTTAAGGTAAACTAAAAAGGTCGGGAGGACTTAGACGTTTGAGTTAATCCTACCCCGACTCTCCCACAGATTCACATTGCATAACTCTCTAGCAGTTAAACTGATGTAAATCCAAGACCGTGTAAATATAGCAGTTTACAGAAGAAAATGAGAATTTATAATAATCATTCAAACACTGCAAGAGTTAACCGTAAACATAGAGATTCAATCATCACATCCAATGTATTACACAGAGTATGAAAATACCTATCATAACTGGAAAATGTGAATCGATTACTGAAAGGGGTGCTCGTTTCCACCCAACCATAGGCACAACCACTTATGACAGATTTACCATTGTCCACCCTCGAGCTAGACCATGATTCTTTGAGAGAGATTCTTTCTCATTGCTCCACAGCAGTCAGGGACAGAGGTTACCCTCCTCCTCCCACAAGATCTTGGCAAATGGATTCCTCTACATCAAGCAAGGAATTTTGCATGAGAACTTCCTTAGTCACTCGTCAACCTCATTTATCATCTTGTAGCGATACCCTTCCCATGGATTCTTATAGCCAAAACAAGCTTGCTTCTCATCTTTTCTCTCAACTCCAGATTCTAAACATGCTCTCTTCTCTTCTGGAGATTGTTTTCTCTACTTTGATTCCTTGTAGATCTTCCTATGTCCCCTGAATTACTTCATTTCTTTCCTTCCTTAGCAATATTGTGTGGTTCTGAATCCTCAACTCATGGTCAGGCCTCAAATCCTTACAGATGGGTACCCTACCCCATCTCCTCATTAAATCTTGAGGAGGGATTTCTAATTACCAGCCTGAATGTTAATTCATTTATGGATCAAAGGACTATTGAGCAATTACACCCAATACGTACTGGTTTGGTGAGGGTCATATGAACCATTCTTGGTTTCCTTGACCATATCTCTCATAGCATCCATGGTATATCTTGGCAAACTTCGCCCTTTTAGAAGTTGTGCAAGACATATCCAATTTCTATTAATAACAAAAAATTCATACATTGACCCTTTTATACAAAGGTTCAAAAAATCAAACATTCACACATATTTAGTCTTCCATAGTCTCTTGGCGAGTTATAGTTATAATTACAAACTGGGGAAAAAAGGGGTATTACAATCCCCTCCCACTTAAAGGAACATCATCCTCGATTTTCTACCTGTCGATGTTCTCTATATGTACAAAAGTAAACAAGAATGGATATGCATGTTTCATGGCATTCTCCATTTCCCATGTCGCCTCGTTTGGGCGAAAGTGTTTCCACTGCACCTTGAATTGTGAAATGGTTTTGTTCATGAGTGGGGTTTCATTCCTGTCTATTATTCATTGAGTTTATGGCAGTAGTTTTCCCTCAGGTTCCACCTGAATCATAGGCCAGTCAATAATATTATTATAATAATGTACATACTTATTTAATAAAGACACATGGAAAACATTATGTGCCTCCACTATGGGAGAAAGCAATAGTCGATAGGCTACTAGTCCCACTCTATCCAAAGCTTCAAAGAGTCCACAATATTGAGGTGCCATTTTGGCACAATCTCCCATCCTCAAAGATATTTTCATGGGACTAACTCGGAGATACATATGATCCCCTGCTTTGAAATCTCGCGGAGTCATTTTCATGTCTGCATAGCTCTTTTGTCTATCCTAGCTATCTTTATATTGTGTATGATCTGAATTACTCGTTGTTCCATTTTCTTTAGCATATCTAGCCTGATTGTAACTCTCTCTATTGGTTTGTTCCAGCTGATTGGAATGTTTCATTTTCTTCCATATAAGGCTTCAAAAGGGTTCATTTTTAATGACTCTTGATAGCCATTGTTGTAGGAAAATTCTACCAGCGATAGATAGTCCTCCCACTTCTTGGGTTGATGCATTAAATGAATCTTAAGCATGTCTTCTAATACTTGGTTTACCCTCTCTGTCTTCCCATTAGTTTGAGGGTGATAGGTTGTACTAAAGAGCAATTTTTTTTCAAAACCAAAAAATAAATATTTCCAAAAGTTTGAAGTAAATTTTGTATCTCTATCGGATATAATTTCCTTAAGCATGACATGCAGTGTAAATATCTCTTTCATGAAAATGTTGGCAATATTTATTTCCTTGCAAGTTGACTTGACAGGTATGAAGTCAACATCCTTGATCAAATTTTCCAAAACTACCATGATGGCATCATTCTATTGGGTTGATCTTGGTAATCCTGTGATGAAATCCATTGAGATGGTTTCCCATTTCCATTCAGGAATTGGTAGGGGTTGGAACAACCCTGCTAGGTGTCAGTTCTATGTCTTAACTTTATGACATTCTAGAAACTTAGCTAACTAATTAGCTATATCATTTTTCATTCTGAGCCAATAAAATATTTTCCTAGTGGTTGTGATTATTTTTTGATAACCAGGATGACTAGTATATGGTCTTTTGTGTAGTTCATCCATTATGATCCTCTTCAATTCATCACAATTCAGAACATACAATCTTCCCTTGTAATTCAACATGCCATCATTAAACATCTAATAACCTTCACACTTCATCCCCATGGGATCTTTCTTTAGATATGATGTCACGGTCTTGAAAAATGCATTTGTTTCTTATGTACTTTTGACTCTCTCTTTGATGTCTGATTGATTGGCTCTTACAGCTACCAAGTTAACCAATTTTATACTTCTACTAGGGGCATCAACCACCTTATTCTCCTTTTCTTTCATATGTTTGATTCCAAAATCAAACTCACTAAGGAGAGACATCCACCTAGCTTGTCTCACATTGAGTTTTGGTTGGTAAAACAAATACCTCAACCCACTATGGTTTGTCATAAGTAAAAATATTCTACCAAAGAGGTAATGCCTCCACATTTTTAAAGCATGCATTATGAAAATGAATTCCATATCGTGGGTCACATAATTGACTTCATTCTCATTCAATTTTCTAGATTCGTAGAAAATGACATGTCCTTCTTGCATAGGGACTCCTTTGAACCCTTCTTTGCATGCATCTATACACACAAGGAAGTCCATGTTTGGGTCTACAATATTCAGTACAGGAACATTGGTTAGAAGGTATTTAAGATCTTGAAATATTTCTTCACATTTTAATGTCCAAATGAATTTAATCCCTTTTTTTGAAGGGAGGTGATTGGGAAACCAATCTTGGAGAATCCCTTTATGAACCTCCTATAGTATTATTCTAGGCCCATAAAGGATCTGATATCAGATACATCCTTTGGTGTAGGCCAATCCATGATAGATTTAATCTTGTCAGGATCATCTACCACTCCCTCCTCAGAAATACCATGGCCCAAGTAATGGATTTGTTTTTGGAAAAAGTCACACTTACTAAGCTTAGCACAGAGTTGATGTTCTCTTAGTACTTGGAGTACTAGCTTGAGATGTTCTTCATGTTCTTCTCTATTCTTGGAATATATTAGGATATCATCAATGAAAACCAACACAAACCTATCCAAGAACTTTCTGAATATGTTATTCATTAAGCACATAAGAGTGGCTGGTGCATTGGTAAGCCCAAATGGCACCACCAAAAATTCATAGTGACCATATCTTGTCCTAAAGGTTGTCTTCTGGTTGTTTTCATCTTTAATTCAGACATGATGGTATCCATACCTCAAGTCAACCTTCGAAAAGATTGTATCACCCCTTAATTGGTCAAACAAGTCATCAATTCTTGGTAAGGGATACTTATTATTGATGGTCATCTTATTGAGTTGTCTATAGTCTATGCACAATCTCAGTGTGTCATATTTCTTTTTTGAAAACAAGGTTGGCATTCCCCATCAAGACACACTAGGTCGAATGTATCATTTTTCCCACATCTCCTTCAACTATTGTTTGATCTCAACTAGCTCTGGGGTACTAATTCTATATGGTGTTCTAGACATTGGCACCAGTATAAGTTCTATTGAAAAGTCAATATCCCTTCTTGGAGGTAGACCTATAACCTCTTCTGGGAATCCATATTTATATTCTATTAATATGGAATGGTCCTCTATTTTGGGTTTGTCATTGTCAATAGATTTCATCACTTGCATTACATACAAGGGACATCTCTTTCTACAATACTTCTTCACTTGTAGGGTTGATATTTGTCTCACTGACACACACTGAGACAATATTTTGAATCCCTTGTACGGTTACCCTTCTTCCTTCTTCATTTTCACAGTCCAAAGTTTTACTATAACAATCCAACTTGGTTTTGTGGGAATCCAACTAGTCCATGTTAATCAACATATCATAAGATCCTAAAGGAAGTATGTTTAGGTTCACTTGAGTGGGCCACCCACTTATAATGAATTGGCATGCTGGTATGACCTATGTTACTTTTCTTTTGGTTCCAATGGCTAGTTGTATCAACCATGATTTAACATGTTTAACTTGTTGCAATTTACATTTATCAACAATTTCAAGGGGAGCATAACTCAAATTAGAACCAGGGTCAACTAAAATGGAAACAAGATGGTTGCAAATCGTACCATCCAAATCCACCACTGAAGCTTGGTGGTCAACGTCTCTATTATCCAAGGCTACATAAATTTGTGGCATGTTCCTAGACACATAATTGATTGTGGTATCCTCTTGGATGTTGTATACCCTCTTATTTCTTTTTTTCCTATATAGATAGTCCCTCAGAAGATGTTCCTCTCCACAACCCCAACATTTCAAGGGTTCTCTCTTTGTCTTATCAGTCTTACTTGGAATTGCTTCGAATGGTTTATTTCCACTCTAGGATGGAAAATTTTACTGATACACACTTATGGTAGGAAGGCTCATCCTAGAGCTCTTCCCATGGTTCTTAAATCTAGATGATTTAAACCCCTTCTTCTCGAATCCCAAATTATTTTTCTTCTTCCAATCTTCATGGGGTTCTGTCTTATTCGTGAATTT
The DNA here is from genome assembly GCA_000966675.3 of Picea glauca. NCBI lineage: Eukaryota > Viridiplantae > Streptophyta > Pinopsida > Pinales > Pinaceae > Picea > Picea glauca. The sequence goes on from JZKD02S1593685.1 coordinate 604,761, forward strand.
CTCATATCAATACCTTTATTTTCGAATAGTATCTTCTAAGGTCTTTGTCTCATCGAACTTAATTATGTCCCAGTAGGACTGAGCTAATCCCCTAATAAATCATTGCATCTTTACTTTTTCATGCTTTATGTAGGGAGAATACCTCATCATCTCGAGAAATTTTTTGATATACTCATCTATGGTGAGTTGTCCCAGCTTGAGTTCATAGAATTATTTGGTCTTCCCATCAAAGTAATTTTCTGATAGATACTTATTCTTGAAGTATTTCTCAAATTGATTCCATGAGAATTCCTTCTCATGGATCCCTTTAACATTACTAAGGTCCTCCCACTAAATGGAATATTTTCCATTCAGGTTGAAAATGGCTATCTGAGCCTTTACATTTTTAGAGTATTCATGGACTCTTAATTACTTCTTCAAGCTGAGTGGCCAAACTTGTCCTTCTTCCCCCTTCTTAATATCTCCATCGAAGGTGGGAGGTTTTTCTTTCTTAAACTTTTAAGGTTCGTGAATCCTGGAATGTTTCCTCTTGTTTCCTCTCATCTGAGAATGGGAACTAGTTTTTCCACTAGAAGATTCCTTGGAGTTGTCAGTGTCCTCAGAGAGACATTCTGGTGAGTGTGTCTCAGATCCATGTTGGGCCTTCCTTAATGTTCTCCTCCTAGTGTGGCCACTTTCTCGACCATGCTTTTGTATCTAAGGTGGACTTGGAGTTTTCTTATTATGATGCATATCCACATGACTTGTAGAAGGACCATGTTGTAGTTTCCTTTATATATATGATAGACTTTGCAATATGACTGCATTAATTTTAGTCTATTTTTATTACTATGTAATTATGCCATGAGGCTTGTTACAATTTCGACCAAATCTGGAGGGGTTTCCACTGCCCTCCTTTCATCAGATTCTTCCTCTCTATTGTGGGAGCTCTCCCCCAACTAATGGTGTGTCACATCCCTTCAGTTGTAGTTTTCCTATTGTTCATTGACAAGTTGACTGTTGACAAAACATTTTATGTTAGTTACTAATCTACCAATTCATGAACAACACATATTATTGCAAAGTGAAGTTAGCTTCTTTATTTGGAAACATTATCAATATACAATGAAGATTTCCAAAGAATCTATCGACAGTAGAAGGTTTTGTTCCTCTCGTCAATAAAGGTTTAGACAAGTTTCTTATATAAGGGGGGTAAGGTAGGGTGTTACTCCATAAAGTTCTCTAATAATATTTTTATGCAACTCATGAATCAGCCCAAGAAGGCCAAGTGTTATTTCCATGCTCTAATGCCAATTTGTAACACACTTAACCCCTAAATACCATTTCTAGGGATGGGGAATCAATTTTTTTCTCGTTCAAATCATCTCAAATAATCTCTTTGAGGTATTCATCCTCTTCTACTCATCTGTATATTTCTAAATATTGTTACCGAATCAAATCCGATCCCTGGTTTGCAGGATACGGCCTCCCAAAGTTATCCTAACGTTATTAGTTGGGGTCTTCAGTGTTCAGTGTTGAACACCCCTTTTCTTATTGCATTCATACTCCCCTAAGTCCCAAAATATCTCCACATGGCCTTGTCCATTCAGTGATCAATGTTCAATGTTTTACATTGAACGTCCCTTTTTCGATGTTTGATGTTCGACAATCGGTCATCGACATTCTATGTTTTTGACATTCGGCAATCGACGATCAGTGATTGATGTTGAATGTTTCAGCATTCGACAATCGACGATCGACGTTGAACATTTTGGTGTCTGAAAATCGGCAATCAACGTTGATCATCCTTCTACTATACTAAGCCCCAAATATTTTGAACTCACAAAATTTTAGACTCCCGATCACATCACCAACTATGTTGACCAAAAGGGCATGAACCAAAGGCTAACACGGGGAGAGGGATAGGGGTGACACATGTCCTCATTAAGGGGTGACACATGGCATGCTCTAATAGGCATAATCGTTCTTTTAATCGTCCATATATCGGTGACATGTAGCACCTTAGTTATAGGTCCATGTCACCCTCGATGGCGTAAGTGAGATACATCATCCCCAGACATAGGTCCTTCTAACTTCTTTCAAATCTCAAAGTTGAGATATTTCCACTTAGATCCATATATCCATGAATCCCATTACTTCACAACTATGGTCTTCGGAGCTTACCAACTCCTCACATCGTGAATCCCCCCAAGAGCCAAGTCTTTGGACTCTCTAATCTAGCGCCACGTGTACTCATCCTATCAATGGTTGAGATTCACTTCTTCTTTCATGACTTCAGGAGTCTTCCAGATTCCTCTCTAGAGCTCTAAATCTCTGAACCACACCCAATCTATTGCCACCTGTACCTAGCATTCATGGCCAGGATTTACTCTACCTGTAGAGCTCCAAGGAAACTCGCACATACCTATGTATTCATAGTGATACCGTCGAATAGATAAAATTTTGTATAGTCATTGATCTGTGGACACGCGTCCCTCTATTCTCAATGGTCCATATTAACTTAGTGACTCTGGCATTTGCGAGTTTCAACACTAGACCACTCTTATTATCCCGAAGTGGAACTTTGCTGAAGTACTTAACGCTACCCTTCCTAAGTTCGATATAACGACTAAGAGAGATCTCCACTGGATTCCTAGATCCACATCCATCATCAATCTGTGATTCCTCTTCATTTCTTTTATAGATAAATTATCAGTGGCACATGTGTTCTCATACACAATAAACATTTTTTAATAATTTAGTTAATGATTATTCACCAACTACACTTGTCACACTCTCCCCAAGTTGCACAAGTAATTTCCCTTTTTATTTTAATTAATTAAACAATTTCCCTCACAATCCCCAATGTGTTCCTATTTTTCCTCTTATTTATCTCTTAGTTCCCCAATCCCTCATTTATTTTGTGTCCCCTAGATAGATTTTAGTTTTAATTGGATTAGGAATCTTCTTTTAGTTAGGATTACTGGTAGATTGACTCAAGATGTTACTCTATGTGGACCACCTATTCTCTCATGTTGTATTTTATTTTTATTTAAACATCCCTTTTATTATTTTCATGAACACATGTGCATCTACCCAACCTTTACTTCTTATTTCTTCTTTGACTAGAATTTATTAAATCTCAAATCTCTTAACTTATTAATATTTTATTTAGTCAAACTTCCTAGACTTAGACTCTTGTTGGCTTCCTTGTTTTTAATTTAATAATCATTTACATGCTCTTTTCTAACAAGTCTAAACAATTTTTATTAATTTTCTAGGGCATCTAGATTTTTATTGACTCATAATTTGATTATGTGATGTTCCCTTCAAGACGCACCTCTGTGATCCAAGGGTGTCACTCACCTTTGACTAGTTTGGAATTTTGTCCAACACATGGAGTCAATAATACACTCGATCGACCTTGTGAGAGACTAAGGGTTGTCTAAAAAATAAGGATTGTGCCTTATTGTGTGCCCCTTAGAATTCTTCGTGAGCGACTGTCTTAGTCTGCCCTCATGACTTCGTGGACCTCTAAGAGTGAGGTAATTGTTAACCATGCATTCAGGTCATAGTGGGAGTGCTAGTTGGTTTTGACATGGATTCTACCACATCTCTCCCTCATCTGTATGGTTTCTGTGTATGACCCCTGCCACCACACCTGCATCCACTGACAAGGGAAATGTCAAAAATCCATATGCATAATATCCATACTAAAATATCATATTAATCACATACGTGTAATACAAATACTCAAACCAAATACAATCCACTCCTTGACTCAATCTGAAGTCCAAAGAAGTTCGTTTATGCCATCGACAACCTCAACCTGTCATGTATCCTACACACTCAAGAGAACTCATCAATAATACAT
>JZKD02S1593685.1:608620-633079 GCA_000966675.3 Picea glauca
ATATATATATATATATATATATATATATATATATATTAACATATAATCACAATGACATCATAATATATCGCAATATCAATCAGAAACCATAATGTACCAAAACTAGATCACTTACTCGTAAGTGTCCTCAAATAATAAATCAGTGAAAAATTGATCAGTGGAACTGGATGTTACATTACAGTTACTCATATGATTAAAATAATGATATTGAGTGTATGTTTCAATAAATTTTATAGGATGGCATAATTAAATCTAGAGAAAGTGATTTCTCCTCACCAATGGTGATGGTTTACTAAAAGAAAGGTTCATGGAATATGTGTCTAGATTATAGAGAGATCATGAACATGACCATTAAATATAAGTTTCCTATTCATATCATTGATGGATTATTAGATGAATTGTAGGGATAAATTTTATTTACCAAGTTGTATCCCCATTATGGATATCATCAATTAAGAATGAGGCAAGAAGAAATCCCAAAACAACTTGTAAAACACATGAAGTTCATTATTAATTATTGGCAATGTTTTTTATCCTTACTAATGCACCTTCCACATTTCAAAGCTCGATATCTATTTTCAAAATAAAATTTTTGTTATTATTTTTTTATGATATACTAATCTACAAGAAATCTTTGGAAGAGCATGTACAACAGTTTGATGGGTTCTTAAAAATATCGTTGGAGCAACAACTATATGAAAAGAAATCCAAGTGTGCCTGTAGGGTTCAAAAAGTGGAATCTTTGGGCCATATTTGATCTCATGAAGGTATTAAATTGGACCCTAATGTTGTGACTGTTGCAACAACCTCCCTCCATTATTCAATTTGCTTAATTAAAAATAATGGAGTCTTTCGAAACGTTGACATTATCATAAGATGGTCCCTTGAAATTCAAAATTTCTCTATTATCTTTTGAAAACCTAAATAGATATAAATAAATAATAAGTTATTGAGTATCACAATAAAGTAAATTAGTGAATCTTTGTATTGGTCTTACTTAGGGATGATTTTACGGGCTAAATTTCGCTCATGGGCTAATTTTCCATGGTTTTTCCAAAAATGAGATTCGTTGTTTTAAAAATGATTCGCCCAAATTCTATAGGATAAAATTATTTTACCTTAAAAATAGCCAAAAATTTATAAAAACTATATAAAATACTTAGAAATTTGAATATTTTTACAAAAATATCGCCAAACATTTATAGTTGAAATATGCAGGATTAGTAAGATTCGCCAAGGTTTCTACATTTTAAAATAAATTTCCATCCTTAAAATCATCCCTGGGACTCTTACTCTTTTAAGTTACCTCAAAATAAAGATAATAGATGTTAGTTTAACAAAAGGTTGTTGAAATCGGTACTTACAAGATTCGATGGAATTTTGTAATTCTTGATAAAATCATAGTTTTGAGCTTGAAAGTTAATTATCCATGATTTTTTTCCTTACCTTACAAAGTATTTTTTTATGATAGGGTTTTTATGAAGATATTCAAATTTTATACAAAGTTTAGACACGTGAAAATTATATGAAGCTCAAGGACCAATTGCAAATGAATGTTTACATGTACAAAAGTTTACATTTGATGTAGAGCTAGTATTTTTTTTGTAAAAAGAGAAATCAAAGAGTTGGGTAGTTATTTCTTATGATTTATACCATTTCTATGATTTCTTTCCCTATAATAACTATACCTATGCTCAATATGATTACCCTTTCCATTACAAACACTTAATACCCTTCACCTACACTCATAACTCATGCCATGGCCTCTACCTCGAAATGATTCATTAACTTCCAATAAATTGTTGAGTACACTTGGATAAAATAGAGCTCATATCCTTCCACCTCATTGATTCACACCATAGAATCAGTGATCATGATCAAATGTTGACACTTTCGAATTGAACAAGTCTATGTGAAACAAAACAACAAAAGTTGTGAGATAGAGGAAAGGAAATTCTTGGTCAGAGAAAATAGAATATTTAGTTAAGCACTAGAAAGGGTCATAGTGGAGAATGGAAGTCTGATTTGAACCTTTTATAGAAGAATTACTTGATATTCATCATGCCTGTATTATAATCTTGGAGAAGAGAGGCTAGAGGAAATTTTTTGAGAAGTTCACTCGGCACATAGAGGACATGACCAAATATTTTTCTCAGACCTTCGATGGTGAATGTGGAAATGTAGGAAAATTGACCATACACCTCCTTGAAAACTCTTTATCTCAAATTCTAAGACTTTCTCTGTTAGGGTCCTAACCCGCACATAGGTAGAGAAATATATTCAGATGTAATAAAGGTCAATATTAATAAGGCCTTTCAATAAAATAGAATAAGGAAGATGTAAGAAGACCTAATAGAATCTTTCGCTTCTAGAAGGATCTTCCTCTAGATGCTTCTTTTTAGTATAAATAGGAGTCGAGGGTATGAGAACCCTAATTTGGATATTATTGTAATAGAGATCTGCTCAACTGGAGGTTTCCCCCTCGAAGAGGCCCATGATCATTTCTTTCAGATTCAAAGTGTTATTTCTGTTATTATTCTCATATCATTTCAATGCTATTGTGGTGAATGTTCTGGTTATATTGTTGTTATTCTTCCATTTCTAGCATTTTATTTCTGTCTGCATACATTTTATATCTGGTATATTACAAGTGGTATCAGAGCACTTTCGTCGGTAGAAAGTGTGGGTTAAATTTTGTTTTCAGGGTAGAGACGTATTTCAGTGTCTTTAAGCCACAGAGATCTGTTGTTATGTGCATAAACCCATGGTTGAGGGATTCATACATGAAAGAAATACAAGTGGTACTTAAGCACACATTTGTTGGCCACCCTTGTAACCCATGTTGATACCCCTTTGAGTGGTAGCACATCAAAAAACACCTGTGTATGGATCGGCCTAGATTACCTGAAATCCCTCTTTAGATAAATCGATCGGTCGCCTACCTACTATAGTGTCACTGAGAACAACACTCAGGAAGATACTCTCTAGTACCTGGGTAGTCGGGTGGTACGGCTAAGCGTACGGTCTATCCTCCTTAATTAGTGCACTGAGATATAGGGTCGAGTACTATTGTTGGACCTCGCATGTATATCAAAGAGCTATAGCACAGGGTAAACCCTTGAATACCTAACCCTTGGGGACAGAAACATAAACAAATTAAAACAGACAAGATTTATTGTCATGCAACTGTGTTTGGGTTGCCAAGTAAATACACATTTCTTTCTGGTTAAGAATTTGGGCATTTCCTCTCTGCAGTATTCTTCAGACCAGAGTCTAACTCTGCAGGTGTAAAAAAACAAAAAAAGTCTGGAATTTTTTTCACCATTATTTGAGACCTATTCCATTGGATTCATCTCTTCACCCTTATCACATTCATCCATACCATTTTTCAGAAACAATGTTGACCCCGCCTGCCCCTTTTCAGTGCCCCCATTCTCATGGCCTATACTTGTAGCCAAGACTTGGAAGCTCGCTTCAACACCTTGCAATCTGGTCTGATCGATATCCAACAAGAAGTGAAACAACTCAGTGCCAATGTTATCGCCATCAATACCACCATGCAATCCTCAAGGGAGGAAATCAAACAAGACCTCACCTCCCATATTGAATCAGTCTTTTCGGCACTCTGCACCAAACTGCATATCCCTATAGATAACCCTTCCTCTTCCTCACCTTGACATATTGACGGTGACCATTCCCCTCATTCCCATAACTTTCAGAACCATCACTTTCAACATGACCTACACCTTCCGCTGGTGGATGTGACCAAATTTGATGGCTTGGACCCCACTGGTTGGGTAACCCAAATGGAACATTATTTCTCTTTATACGGCATTACAGATGACTTGGCCAAACTCCAGTATGGTGTTCTCCTTCTAGATCAAGAACGTTGGCAATGTGGAAATGGAGAAAAACTTCTCGTCAAGGGTATATTGCTTAGACACACTTTGTGGAAAATCTTTATGAATGCTTTGACACTGACACCAACCATTTGGGTCATTTGACAAAGTTGAAGCAATTAGGAATAGTGGAAGACTTTATAGCTGCCTTTGAGCGCCTGGATTTTAGAACAGAGGGCATGTCTGATGCCTTTTTCCGAGAGTGTTTTATCAGCGGCCTCAAGCATGAGATTCAGGCCCATGTCCTCATGGCTCGGCCTCAGAGTTGGGTTGAGGCTACTAAAAGAGCTAAAGAAGCACAACATATTCTATCTTCTCAAAACCGAAAACCATCCTTTATCCCTCTCTCTAAACCAGTAAATCCTACTACTCCCTCTGCTCCACTAAAGATCCAAAAATTGACTAGGGTTGAAATGGTTGAACTCCAACTCAAAGGTATTTCTTATAATTGTGATGACAAATATTTCCCAGGCCACAAGTGTAAAGAAAAAAATATTTTTATGGCCATCTCCGAGGATATTTCGGAAGAGGATGTAGAAACTCCCCCTGTGTCTGAGTCACCTGAATTCACTGACATAAACCCTTTCTCAGACCGTCATGAAGTAGAACTGGTCATTTCCCTCAATGCTCTCACTGGCTACTCCACTCCCCCAACCCTCAAGCTAATTGATTACATCAAGCATCGAAATGTCATCATTCTGGTTGATAGTGGCGAAACCCATAATTTTATTCATCCCTGCATTGACCAAGAAACTCATTGCCACATCCATGTCGTCAATAATTTCCAAATCATGATTGCCAATGGTGGCTCCATGAAATGTGGAGGCCCTTGTGAAAATGCGCGTCTCCAAATTGGTGACTACCACCTGAAATCCCATATGTTTGCCATCGACATGAGAGTTTGTGAAATTATGTTGGGTGCAGAGTAGCTAAGGACTTTGGGTCCCATTCTCATGGATTTTAAAGACTTAACCATGCAATTCGACCAGGAGGGCCATCAATATAAGTTCCAAGGCATCACCGCCAGTTCACTTGAGATCATTAGTTCCCATCGCATGGAAAAGCTTCTCAAAAAAGGTCATTATGGTGTTATTTCCCAACTCCATGCCATAAAAGCAATAGAGACACCCTCGATCTCGCAAGACCTCCAAGAAATCCTTTCTAAACATCCATTGGTCTTTTATAGCCCCCAAGGAATCCCTCCTTCCCGTGGTGTTCATGATCATTCCATTCCCCTTGTACCTAGAAGCCTTCCTCCCAATATCCATCTATATTGTCACCCATTTTCCCAAAAAAATGAAATTGAGAAAATGATCCAGGAACTCCTTAATGCAAGTGTTATCCTCCCTAGTACCAGCCCCTACTATTTTCTTGTGGTCATGGTCCTGAAGAAAAAAGGTTCTTGGAGAATGTGTCCTGACTTTTGTGCCCTCAACAAACTTATAATCAAAGATAAATTCCCCATTCCTGTCATTGATGACCTCCTGGATGAATTGAGTGGGGCCCAATTCTTCACTAAATTGGATCTTCGTTCGGGCTACCACTAGATATGTATGAAAGAGGTAGACATTCCCAAGACTTCCTTTATAACTCATGAGGGCCACTATGATTTTTTGGTCATGCCCTTTGTCTTTTGTAATGCCCCCTCCACATTCGAAAGCCTCATAAATCATGTGTTCCATCCTTTTCTCCGCCATTTTGTCTTTGTTTTCTTTGATGATACCCTCATCTATAGAAAAACTGGGACAAACCATCTTGCTCATGTGGATCGAGTTTTCCATCTACTCTCTTAGCACCAACTTTTCCTGAAATAGTCTAAATGTGCTTTTGGCGCCTCAGAAGTAGAATACTTGGGTCATCTGGTTGGAAAGGATGGCGTCAGGGTGGATCCTAAAATGATTGAAGCTATGCAAGACTGGCCTCACCCAAATAATTATAAGAGCTTGCATGGATTTATGGGCTTAACAGGGTATTATCGCAATTTGTGAAGAATTATTGGAAGATTGCAACACCTCTCATTGATATCCTCAAAGAGAACTCTTTCACTTGGACTCCAGCCATTGCTCAAGCTTATCAAACCTTGAAGATGGCCACATGCACCACTCCATTCCTCACCCTTCCCGATTTCACAAAGACCTCTGTGTTGGAATGTGATGCCTTAGGGAAAGGAATTGGTGTTTTCCTTATGCAAGAGGGTCCACCTTTGGCCTTTACCAGCAAGCAACGGTCTGAAATAAATCTGGGCAAATCCATCTATGAAAAGGAAATGTTGGCTATTCTGCATGTTGTTGATCTATGGTGCCCTTATCTATTGGTGCAACATTTCCAAATTAAGACAGACCATCAAAGCCTCAAGTATTTTCTAGAACAATGCATTTCCTCCCTAAAGAAACAAAAATGGGTGACTAAGCTCTTTGGATATGATTATGAGATCATTTATAAGAAAGGAAAAGACAATGTGGTTGCAGATGCACTTTCCCGAAAATATGAAGATGAAGGATCCCTTTTTTCTCTTTCATTCATTGTACTAGATTGGATCCAAGCCATTCGACAGGAATGGCTACAAGATCCCAAAAGTTCGCAGTTGATACAACAATTGTAGTCCAATGCTCCGACTTCCCCAAGGTACTCTTGGCTCCATGATGAACTTTGATACAAAGGCTATTTGTATTTATGTAAACAAACAAAGCTTAAATCCACGGTACTTTCTGAGCTTCATGCTACACCCACAACAGGGCCCTCTAGGTTCACCAAAAACTATGACAAGGTTAAACATTCCTTTTTATGGGATGGTATGAAACAGGACATTCATAATTTTGTCGTTGAATGTGATGTGTGTCAATGCAACAAGGGCGAAACAGTCAAATCTCTGGGCACACTACAACCACTCCTGATTCCACCTACTATTTGGAAGGATATCTCTATGGATTTTATTACCAGCTTACCCAAATAAGGAAATAAATTAGTCATCATGGTGGTTGTTCATCGTCTTTCCAAGTATGCTCATTTCTGTTCCCTTCAACACCCGTTTACAACATCCATGGTGGCTCAAATTTTCATGGATCAGGTCTTCAAGATTCATGGCATGCCTCACTCTATTGTTTCTGATCACGACCCAACTTTCACAAGCAATTTTTGGCAAGAACTATTCAAGATACAAGGCACTGAATTGCATCTCAGCACAACTTATCATCCCCAAACTGATGGCCAAACAAAAGTTGTCAACAAGTGTTTGGAAACATATTTGAGGTGTTTTTCCTCGGAAAAGAAAAATCATTGGGCTCAATGGTTACCCCTAGTTTAATGGTGGTACAACACTTCATATCATACAGCTACATGCATGACTCCTTTTGAAGCAGTATATGGACAGAAGCCACCTTCAGTTCTCTCATACTTACCGGTGCCTCAAAGGACTAGGCGGTTGACCTAACACTTATAGCTCGAGAGGCTATTCTCCATACCCTCAAAGAGAATTTGTTCATGGCACGAAATCACATGAAGCAACAAGAAGATCAAGGTTGCTCTGAACGTCAATTTGCAGAAGGGGATCAAGTCTTTCTTCGACTGCAACCTTACAAGAAAACTTCCCTCAAGGCCAACCATTGTCATAATCTATCACCCAAATTTTATGGTCCTTATACCGTTATCAAACATGTGGGACAAGTATCCTATCAGTTAGATTTTCCCATCCATTTGAAGCTACATCTTGTTTTTCATGTTTCATGCTTAAAGAAGGTGATTGGAGCTAAGTGACAAATCCAAACCAACCTTCTAGAGTTAGCTGAAGAAGGATCCTTTTGGATACAACCAGAAGCACTTTTGGACCAGCGTAAGCGTCTCCTACATCAGAGAACCATCAAGGAAGTGTTATTCCAGTGGAAAGATACAACTCCAACAGATGCCACTTGGGAACCAACTACCATTCTGCAACAATTTCCTCAACTCAAGCGTTGAGGAAAAGGTTGTTTTTAAGGGGTCGTACATGTTAGGGTCCTAACCCGCACATAGGTAGAAAAATATATTTGGATGTAATAAAGGTAAATATTAATAAGGCCTTTCAATAAAATAGAATAAGGCGGATGTAAGAAGACCTAATAGAAGCTTTTGCTTCTAGAAGGATCTTCCTCTAGATGCTTCTTTTTAGTATAAATAGCAGTCGAGGGTATGAGAACCCTAAATTGGATATTATTGTAATAGAGCTCTACTCAACTGGAGGTTTCCCCCTTGAAGAGGCCCGTGAACATTTCTTTCAGACTCAAAGTGTTATTTCTGTTATTATTCTCATATCATTTCAGTGCTATTGTGGTGAATGTTCTAGTTATATTGTTGTTATTCTTCCATTTCTAGCATTTTATTTCTGTCTGGATACATTTTATATCTGGTCTATTACATTCTCAAACTAGTGAGAAGTGTTTTAAGAAAAAATCCATTGACTTGAGAGCCTGAATTCCATTCCTCTTAAAACATAGACAAAAACCTAACTAGGTTGTATGGGTCCCTATGGTTTGGTTGAAGCATCCATGGAAATACCTAGTTTTTGTAACATAAATATATAACATCTAAGGGATGATTTGGCTTGTTTTTCCTTTATGATATCATAATTTTATTGCATCTTAAAGGAGAAAAGGATCTAAATATTTCTTACTTCCCGCTAAGATATCTAAATAAGATATCAAAGGGTATCCAAAAGAATGATAAGAATACTGAAATGTCTCTTTATCCTAATGGCCTTGTTAAAATTATTGTTAAATATGAGCTCCAAAAACAAGGAATCAAATGGGATAAATTCTTGTTGGATAAAGGTTTTGAAGATCAAAACACTGTAGGGGTTATCACATAAAGTTTATTTCAAAAAGTATGGATAGATACTGCACTCGAGAATACAAAAGATCATTCATTTGAGGACATATAAGAGGTCCTATAAATCATTGGGATCTCATCAGGTAAAAAATATATACGAGGAAAAATTAGTGTCAAAGGAAATGCAACTGGAAATATAATACCTCACCCTAGAACAACTAGAGAAATGTCTAAAATAATTCAGGAGGATCAAAGGATAAATGAATAAATGAGTTCTATTATGGAAAAAAATACAAAAAGACATAAAGGTCTAGTCTTAGAACTAAATTCTAGATCAACCCCTGAATTAGATCAGTCTCAACAGGCTTTGTATGACTTTTTAGAAAGCATTGAAAAAATCGTAGGAGGTCCTTCTTCTATCAACAATAATGGAGCTTCTCCAACTAACAACATTAACAAGAAATATTTTCCTTTAGCTATGGATTGTGAGAAAGAAGGTATACCTACAAACAATAGAAATGAAAGAGGTGAACCTTCAATACCAAACGAAGACAATCACTCTCTCAAACTTCATTATAACCTCTCAGTTAAAGAAAATGAAGGAACATGTTATGAAGTTAAAAAAATATGCTTAGGAATTGAAAGTCCTTGAAAGGTTGATTAAAACTAAGAAAACCTCTCTAAGAGAACACAATCTAAGAATGATGGACGGGGACGACAACTTAGAAGGTGAAAATGAGCAACTAAACAAGGATAATGTCTTTTTCACAAAAGAACGTTATAAGTGGTTCAAACAAAAGAAGAAACTCGGATTGCAAAATCAAATCCTACATGTTAAATTCCTCATGTGCAAATAAAGAAGAAAAATCAGGAAAATGAGGTCCAACAGTAGACCAAACGATTGAATTCAAGTCAAGAAACCAACAATTTTGTCAAAGGTGTTTCCATCCTACGGTCATATCTAATACCCAAATCCACTTTTACCTCTAAAACTATCCATTTTTGTAGCAAATACATGTCCAATATAGCTAGGGATCTCTCATAGCAATGATTTTTAACATCATAAGATAATAACGATTTCGTTTTGATTTCATAAATTAGAAATAAAAAAAACTTATGATCTTTGTGTTTACCAGAACAACTAGATTTTTGTAATCTCTCATTTTTTATCACATATGTAGACAATTTTGAAGGAATTGGACATGCAATATCACCAAAAATAATGAATTAATAAATTTTGTATGCACTTAGGAATAAATTTCCGTTTTTGGCAAATTTGTATTTTGAAAATTATATCCATTTATGGCAAATCAAAATTTGGAATTTGATTATTTGGGATTTAATTATTTGGAATTAATTATTATGATTGTTGGGCAAAGATTTGATATTCCCAACTAACTCTTGGATTGTGACACATGTAAAAGACAAATATTTTTATATATTAATTGTTGAAGGACAAATGGAACAACCAGGTTGAAAACAACTGACCATGATTCCATGAGTGGGGAACAGACTGAAGTTACCTCAGGGCTGAATTTTACAAGTGGAAAATGAGGAATTTGACCACTAGCAGCCCCTAAAAATAAGGGATTTGTAAATCTGCGAAAATTTCCCAAGGAGAGAAAAAGACCTAGGCACAAGATGCTCAAGATATGCAACATATGGGAGGAGGCAAGACGTTTCTTAGTATGTTGGAGAAAGGATATGAATTTCTATTATGAACACTATTCTGAGTGTGAGACAAGGGGATTTTCTAATCTGAAAGGAGGACTGTAGCGAAAGAGGATCATTGGAATTCATGCTTATGGATTCATGGTCATGCTACGGGGTGAATGGAGCAAGTAGTTTGGCTATTCCATTCTATGGTTGTGTAATATCCCCAAAAATAAAATATTATTAAAGTTTGAATACACTTAGGAATTTATTTCTATTTTTGGCATATACGAATTTGAAAAATTATTGCCATTTATGGCAATTCCGAATTTGGAATTTAATTAAATGTAATTTACTAATTGTGACTGTTGGGAAAAGATTTGATTTTCTCAACCAACCCTTTGACTATGACACTTGTAAGAAACAAATATTTTTTATATTTATTTCTTAGAGACAAATCGAACAGCCAGGTTGATATCAGCTGACCATGACTCCATGAGTAGGGAAAATGTTTGAACTACCTCAAGGTTGAATTTTACAAGTGGAAAATCAAGAATTTGGCCATTGGCGGCAGCCCCTGAAAATCAGGGATTTATAAAGCTGCAAAAATTCCCAAGGGGGAAAATACCTAGGAACAAGATGCTTTTGCATATATCGGATATGGGAGGAGGCAGGATGCTACCTAGTATGCTAAGGAGAGGAATATCAATTGTTGTTATGAGCATTGGTTCTTGAGTGTGAGGCAAGGAGAATTTTTCTGATTCTGAAAGAGGACGATCGCTAAGGAGGATTTTTGGAGTTCTCCCTTATGGATTCATGGTCAGGATAGGGGGTGAATGGAGCAAGTAGATTGGTTGTTTTGTTCTATGGTTGGGTGGAACTTGGTTGTTCCATTTTTTGTCCCAACACTTTGTTCAGATATCTACCTCTACTTATTGTTTCATTGAATTGTTTTACTAGATAATGACTGGAAGAATGAAACAAATTGTAGAATAAGATTTCTTTTACAATTTGAATTTATCAGTGAGTAGAACTAAGAATCTATTTTGTCTGATAGTTGTTGGTGAATGTGATATCTGTTTGAGCTTCTTGTTGATATTAGGGAGATTTGGCATAAGTATGTATATAGATTTAAGTATAAAAATGCTTAAAATTATTTCAGATGGCTACAGGTTGACTATCCTTAAGTATAGATCTACAGGAAATACCAGTGTATGTGTTTATAGATTTCAATAAATATAACTTGAACAAAAGTATTATCGTGATAAATAGAACATATACTATATCTGTAGTTTGTATCTGTATGTATAGATATTCACTTGAAGAATATTTAAATTGTACTCACCAACGAAACCTTGACTGAATATCAGAATTGAAATGTGTATATTTGTTGATACCATACAGATTTCCATGCTATAAGAATATGTAATACATAGAAAAATATCTATTGACTATTACAAGTATTTTTCATCAAATCTGATTGTATTAAGTGTAGAAAAAGGTTACAGTACTTTCCATTTTTATAATATCATAATTAAATGTCCAACAACATAAATACATAATACATGCTACCTATTACAGAGTCGCTACAATACTTAAACGAGTCTTTGAACTCTATACAATATATGCGGTCATAACCTTTAATTAGTGAGTTCATTTTTCAATCCAGGGTTTCCCCTCTGTATTCTCTGTTCATAATTGAATTTACGAGCAAAGTAGATAACCTTGGAAGCATGGTATAAAATTTATCACAATAACATAACCCTACCGCAAAACTATGTACCATAGCGAGTGGAACCTAGAAACTTAGATTAAGATTCTAGAAAATGAAACTCGAATACCTTTTTCGAGCCTGGCGGTAGCCAGATATTTTGACCACGAAAATATCCAAGACTTGCAATGAATAAAGGGAATTAGTAAATAGGGTTGTGAATAATCAAAGAATTAATAGATACAAAATCAGTTTTCGAGAATATAGTAAAACAATGAGAATTTGATTTGTAAGAGAAAGAAAATGCAGAAAGAAATAGCGAAACGTATTATTAAGGAAAACAACACCAGGTCAACACTTAGCTTGAGTTGGTGTAGGGTGTTCTTTCTCCTTCAAAAACATTCAGCGAATGGTTCATATCCTGAAGGGGAGGAGTGGGATTTGAATTGTCTAATGGGTACCCTCGAATTAGAAAGAGGGGTCCCATAATTAGTCTTGCAACCGAACGAACTTAAAATATTTACGCAGAATGCACTAGTAGACAAAACATTCATATATGTATTGCATAACCAAAATTATAAAGGTCACGTGGTATAACATTTGTTCCATAGAGGTTGATAGATAATATCCTCTTAATACTACAGTTTTATAATA
Organism: Picea glauca; assembly: GCA_000966675.3. Classification (NCBI taxonomy): domain Eukaryota; kingdom Viridiplantae; phylum Streptophyta; class Pinopsida; order Pinales; family Pinaceae; genus Picea; species Picea glauca. The sequence continues at coordinate 621,338 of JZKD02S1593685.1, forward strand.
AAGAAGAATACATACAGGGAAACGATATTCTGGTCATTGAAATCTCTTTTATGCTAATAAAGTGATATTCGATTGATTAACCACATAATTTTCCAAATCAAAGTGTACAGATAGGGTTACGGGATACTGGTGTCATAACGCCCAAACATACGTTTTGATGACAACAACACGTAGACAAGAACTGATGTTTTAAAAGGAAATCTGAAATATTTCCTTTAACCCTATCTTAACCACATATCTCTACATATGAGCAGGAGGGGAAAGAATAGTCTTCTTTCAAAAACATGTATCTTCCTTATAATATTGCATCGTGGCTCAACAATATAAAACCCAGTCAGTACAGGGAGATACCTTCTCGACCTTAAGTACTAAGGGTTCAGGCATTCATGCCTCTTCATTTTCCTTACAAATGCAGAGATACATAGAATAATCCACAAGAGAGCTCTAGTGCTCAGTTACTCACACAGGATGATTACATTGGGATTTTGGGATCACCATAACAGTTTTTTCTTTAATCACGGAAGATCTCGGCGATAGGTGCACCTTGTGTATTATCAATAAAATACCAGACTAATTTATTAAAGAAACAACTGAGGATGGAACCTAATAGCATTTCGAGATTTCCTTGAGTCAAGAAAACTAAAAAAGAAAATCGCCTGTGTGAAATGGCTTACAAATAAATGAAAACCCTTGAACAACGAAAGGTTATCCTCATGGAAGAGACAAACCGTAAGTCACCCTGATTCAGAAAATATGGTTATTATATAGAGCATGGATAGTAGTATTCCAGAAACTAGGAGTAGTGAGAATGAAGGCCCAACCAACAATCTTAAAGAAATAGTTACAAAGACAAGCTCAAAATATGAAAAACCCTTCCTTACATCCTGCAGTTAAGCAATGGAGTTTTGGTAAACATACTTGGTAACGAAGTGAACCAGTTGGACGTGTAACGTATTCTCTCCTACGCAGAGGAAAGAACCCCCTCGTCGCCAGTGGTTACACACAAAGTAGGGTTGCAGAAGCTAACACTAAGCCATTTTTTCGAAATGCACAAAGAAGAAATGAAGCTTTAGTTACCTAAGTGTCTCACGTATTTCAAGAGTAATGGCGATGAAGGCCTGTAGAAATCAAGCCATGTGTACATGTGCGCATGGCATATTTTTATTGGGAACGACAACCTAGAACTATATAGTGCGGGAAGAACCTCATAACTCTCTAACAGAAAAGTTAATAACTTTTACGGACAAGTGATAACTACCCATTGAATCGAGCCAATAACCTTGTTAGTGCGAATACTTGTCATGACACCGTGTGGCTTCCATGACGGACAGTAAGTTTTAGGGTGGTGACATGTCACACAAGGTGGGCTTCAAATCCCAGTGTTAGAATATGTACTCGGGTGACCCCATCGTTCATCATGGGTGTGTCTCAAGACCCACCAACTACGATGGGAGGACGCGCGTTCAGTTAAGGTATGGACGTTGCAAGGGGATCATATGCGACCAAGGGTAAGACCTTGAGGTAGGAATTGCGTTCATATGCTCCCTAGTAAACTCAAATCAAGTAAAATGATTAACTTTGATATAGAAAACGATTACGATAATGGGTTGTACCTAATAGCAATGTTTTATTAAGTTCTTGTTACATAGATTGTGTAAAGGGTTAGAGTAAAGAAAGGAAAATGGATTGTTTGATATGGTCATAACGGAATCAGAAGTATCCCTTCAATTAAATGTGAGGAAAATAGTACCATGTATATTCAAATATGGAACTCTAATGAAATACTTTGGTGGGTACCCTAATACAAATAAGAAAACGAATAAGAGCTTGTAAACTATAGTTACTCTAGACCTTCTGGTCATGAATCGCTCATTGGGTTTTGGACAGACTCCACTTGAACTTGTTTGACATACATTAAGATAAGGTTTCAGAAATAAGAATAAGCATGAGTTACATGGGAAGGGTAATCGCCTTATTTCATTTACATATAATAAAAATAAGTACATGCCGTATTCCAACATAAATGTTTTAATTACAAACTGATCAAGTATAACAAAACAAAAGAGTTATAATGCACCTACCAAAAAAATATTTTAGCTGGAAATTTCCGGGCACATTACATATGGTATCAAAGAAAAGGTTACAACACCTGGACCTTAAAAAGGGACAAAACGTTTTCTTAGCCCATGCTTTCTATTTAATGGAAAAACTAAGAAAACATTTATTGTTACAAACAGAAAAACATTATTTATGTTGTGATAATGGTAGCAAAAAATGAAGAGGAGGTCAGGCTTGAGGAGAATCCTGATCAAGGACCTACTAGAGAACCTGGACAGAACGGTGAAGGAATTTCCTCCTCCCAGGTTCTGGAAACCATGAAAAACATCATTGTGGAACTGCAAGTTTTCAAGGCAGACAATGAGAAACTGAAAAAGGCACAATAAAAAGAAGAGGAAATAAATCAAGTACTTATGCAAAGCATAGTAACAAAGAAGATCCCAAAAGATGATAACCAGGAAGAAGAGGTCAGTAAAAGGGCCTCCAAACATTCTGGTCCTGAAGCGGGAAAAGGGGACAATTCTTCTGAAGGTACACCATCAGCAGTAGATAAAACAACCACAGGAAGAAAGAGGAAATAGGTGGACTATCTGGAGGGAGAGTTTAAGAAAATCAAACCGCCCACCTTTGACGGGGAATCCAGGACAGGGGAGGAGGATGAAGCATGGTTACTATACATAAAAAAATATTTCCATATTTACAATTATTCCAGCAACATGAAGATCAGAATGGTGGCCATCTATAACTTGAAAGGAAAAGAAGGTATATGGTGGCAGGACCTAAAGTTGGCCAAGGGCCTAGAGGAAAAACATATGGAGTGGTTGGATTTCAAGAAATACTTTAGCAAACAATATTTTTCTGAAATTTACTAGAAAAGAAATACCAAAGAGTTTTATGAGATATGACTCCGTCAAATGACTATGGATGACCTGATGAACAAATTTCTAGAATTATTAAGGTTTATGCCTTATATCCAGGAAGACAAAGTAAAAATCCAGTGGTTCTTGAGTTTCTTACCATAGTCCTATAAGGACAGGTTCAAATTCAACAACCCTGAGACCTTAAGTGAAGTTTTCAGGAAGGCCCAAATGTGTTACGACCAATACAAACATCGGTCTTAATGTCACAAGGCTTGGAAAGACAAGAAACATGAAATAATGAACTAGCGGAAGAAGGGATATCAACCAACCCCTTTCTAGAATGCAACAAAGGTATTTCCAAGGAAATATTTTCACTCCAATAACCAGAACACCCAAGGAGGAGGTAGACTAGTTAATCTAGGAACCAAGAAGTTTGGGGACAGCCCCAGAGAACCATTAAAATGTTGGGAATTTGGAGAACCTTATTTAAGGAGGAATTCTCTACGTCTAACTTCTGCAACAAGGACCACAGTTCACAACCTACAAGAGGCCTCTACAGTGGGAGAAGTGGGCAGAAGTGTACATAGGATTAACGCAGTTGTGGATGGCCAACAAGATGACCACCACTCCAGTGTAGTGGAAGTTGAAGGTAATGTTAACAATAATCTATTTCTATTTTAATTGATCTAGGAGCTACTTTGAATTATGTTTCTCCTGGTATAGTGGATTCCAATAAACTTAAGAAAATAAGACATGCAAAATCTTGGCTAGTACAACTAGCAACAGGAACAAAAAGAAAAGTAATCAATTTCATTTTTTACTGTGAGTTCAGTTTAGGTGGTCAAAACACAAAGATAAATCTGAATATTCTACCCCTAGGGTCTTATGATATAATTATTGGAATGGATTGGTTAGAGAGGCATAAAGAAGTTTTGGATTGTTATGAAAAATTACTCACTTACAAAGACAAAAAAAACATTGTTAGGATAGTACAAGGCATACAAAAACCGGTCTTAGTTAGGCAGATTTCAGCAATGCAATTTAAGAAGTACATGAGAAAAGGTTGTTAGATTTATGCTATCCAAGTGACAAATGTGTTGGAAAAAAAAAAAACCTAGCCTAGAATATTTTGTTGTCTTACATGATTTTAGAGATGTGTTTGTTGACGAAATACCCGAACTGCCCTCAAGAAGAGAGATAGACTTCTTTATCGATCTGTTGCCTGGTTCAACCCCTATATCTAAGGCGCCCTACCGAATGAGTTTACCCGAATTAATAGAGTTAAAGACTCAACTACAAGAACTGTTGGAAAAGGAATACATTAGGCCAGGTGTCTCGCCATGGGGAGAACCATTCTTTTTTTTAAAAATGAAAGACAAAACTCTAAGATTATGCATTGATTACAGATAGTTAAACAAAATGAAGGTTAAGAACAAATACCCCCTACCTAGAGTCAATGATCTATTTGATCAAGTAGGTGGGGAAAAGACTTTTTCTATGTTGGATTTAAGACCTGGTTATAACCAGTTTAGATAAAGGATGAAGACATAAGTAAAACAACATTCAGGACAATATATGGACATTATGAATTTGTTGTTATACCATTTGGTCTCACTAACACACCAACAACATTTATGTGTTTAATGAACAACATTTTCAGTCAATACTTGGATAATTTTGTTTTGGTATTTATTGACGATATCCTAGCGTATTAAAAAACAGAAAAAGAACACAAGGAACATCTAAGGAAAGTATTACAAACTTTAAGAAAACACAAATTGTATGCTAAATTCGACAAATGTGACTTTTATCAAAATAAAATACAGTACCTAGGACATGTAATATCTGAAGAGGGTATTGTAGTAAACCCATAGAAGATAAGAGCCATCATGGAATGGTCTATCTGTAAGGATGTAGCAGACATCCGGTCATTCATGGGAATCACCGGGTCCTGCCGCAGATTTATAGAAGGATTATATAAGATTGCATACCCTATCACATCCCTACAAAAGAAGGGAACCAAGTTTAATTCATCACGGAAATGTCAGGACAGTTTTAATAAGTTAAAGTAATTGTTAACAACCGTGCCCATTTTAAGGGTAGCAGACCCAGATAAAGACTTCACAGTATGCGTGGATGCGAGTAAATAAGGTTTGGGAGGTGTCCTAACTCAATAAGGGCACGATATTCTAATGCAAGAGCATTGCTCCTAGCTAGCTAAGTGCCAACACACCCAGTGTGCATTCAATGGAAGGAGAGAGGTGCAACCCTCTCGTTTTTCAAAATTTGAAAATTGTATTAAATGATTGTAAGGCTGGTACAGCCAAAAGCCATGCATGTGTGCAGGCTGAGATAAAGGTTTCCTTAAATAGTTGTAAGGCTGAGATCTAGATCCGATTCGGACTAGGTAGCGATTCAATGTAATTGAATGTAAATTAATGAGAGTTGGTGAGGATGGAGGGAAGAGCTCGAGGAGCCCCTCTTTGTAAAAATAACCTCTTTGTATCTAGATCTAGTGAGGGGAAGAGAAGAGGTAGAGAAGAATAGAAAGAATAGGGAGAAGAGATGAGATCTGAGACTCTGTTGTAGTTCGAGCTCGAACAGATTGTAAAGAGGCATTTCATATTAATACAAACAAAGCAGTTTTTCCTGCATGTTGTTGCTCATGTGTTAGTGAGTTCATGAATGGATGTCTTTATGTGTTGATGATATGCTGTAGATGTATGTTAGATGTGCCTTTGTAGGGATAGGTATATTTTCCTATCTATGAGCTCTTTGATTTCAGGTTTGTGTTCTTTGAGGCTTCATGCAAGAGGTTGCATGACAGAATATTGTGAGTTCTGCAAGCCAGTGCAAGGAGTGCACTTCTGAATTCTGCGGAATTTCAGACAAAGACATGCCAGGAGGGCGCACTAGCTGAAATCATTGACTCAAGGAAGAATCCTCTGGGTTTTTTAATACCGTGAAGGAAGAACTGTGCAGAGGAGAGCATAGAGAGAAGAAGCAAAATTGTTGATAATTCTATAAAGGCTCTGCCAGGAGGGCATTGAGAAAATGCACAGGATGCATTGAGCCAGTACATAGAGTGCACTTCTCAATTCTTTAGAATTTGGACAGATTTGTGCCAGGAGGGTGCACAAAAGGAAGTATTGGACCCTGGGAGAACCCTCAAGGTTTTTGAACACCTTGGAGGTAAGACTATGAAAAGGAAGGCACAAAGATAAAAGAATCACTGAGGGTTCTGTGGAAACTCTACTAGGAGGGCATTGAGCGGCTGCATAGAGTGCACCGAGAAGAACTCTCTTCGAGTTTTGAGATAAGAGAAGTGTCAAGTAGAGACACTCACAGAATTACTGAATACTATGTTAAGCTCATCAAGGAGGGCTTGAGCATAAGGTCTTCAAGAGGACACCAAATTTCCCTTTGAGGATGCAGAAGGGTGAACCCCTTAGAGCTTCGAGTAAGCAAAGCTCAGGACAGATAGCACAGTTGTGTACAGGGACCCTACAAAGAGTGCAAAGGTCGAGAAACCCCTTTTAGGTTTTAGATTAAACAAAGCTCAGGAGGGACAATGCTCTTAGAATACAAGCGAATGCTAAGGTTACAGGCTTCACAGAAAAAACAAAGGCTGAGGCCTTTTGGAGCAAGAAGTCTTCCAGGGGAAAGGAAGAAGACCATGTTCAAGGTAGAGCACAACTGTCATTAGATCAGCTGAAGGGACAAGATCTGGACTGTCGATTTTCAAGTCCAGACAACAGGAGGAGAGAGCACAGAAGATTAGATCTAGGTCATCAGATCTAGTGCTAAGGACCGATAACCATCAGATCTAGAGGAAGGTGCACAGATTTTAACCTCTGGAAGGTCGCTCAGAAGAAGAGCTAGAACAGACGGTGGGAACACTTCGTGGAGAAGTGTTGAAATCCTGTGAGCCATTGGATCTTGAACAAACTCTTATTTGAGGAATTCGAGGATTGGCATGACAAGAGATTTTGGAGTCACTACATCGCGAACTTCTGGTTATCAAAATCCCGAAAATATTAGGAGCCATTGATTCCCCTTTGGAGTGGGGTTCAGTATTTCGGCAATCCCGATGACAAGGAGTTGGGGAACTTTGCACTGAAAACCCCGAAGTCGCAAAATGAAACATGCCTTTGGAGTAGGGCTGTGGTCCCGGAGGAAGCAGCCATTTTGTCATTTCGGTGTCCGGGAGATCGAAGAACCAAGAACCGTCTGCAGCCGGAATAGCAAAATCGTGAATTCTGAAATCCTGAAAAGTGGACCGTGGTCACGAGTAGATTTGATCATTTCGGGAATTCATGGATTTGGACAACGGGGATTGGAAAAACAGAGAACAGGGGGAACACTTGCATCACATTTTCCCGAATTGCAAAAGCCAGTAGCACTTTGTCATGGAACACCATTTTGACATTCTGGGACCCTGTTGTTCGAGAAGATAGGAGTCGAGAGACGTGGAGTCCCGACTCACAATATTGAGAAATCACGAAAGCATTCGGAATAACACCCTTTTTGGTATTTCTCCATTTTTGGGTTCAAATAGTAGAGGAGGCAGTGGATTGGGTCATTGCATTGTAAACTCCGAGTACCCGAAATCCCGGTACAACAACAACGTCATGGTCACGTGGGTTGAAGACTCACACCTGGTGCATGTTTGCGTAGGTTGGGTTTTCGTGGAAGGACCTGTGGATCAAATTCATGGGGTTCCAATGAGGGCCCAAAAGAACTAATTCAGTTCTGCAGATTTGGAGAAGAACGATCCTGTGTGGATCTCGGCCCGAGGGTCAGGGGTTTGCATCAGTTTGGTATCAGAGCCACTTTCTATCTGTAGACTGCGGGTAGATGGAGGCAGAGTAGATAAATAAAATACTCTGATACGCATAAAGTGGTATCAAAGATTGATTTTGTCTATATATTGTAGGGAGAGGGAGAAGAAGAAGAACAAGACAAAGTGTTGAAGCTCTGTGGTGATTTTTCGTATATACACAGCAGTCCATAGAAAGTTAGGAGGACTGTAAGGAAAGGCTGGAAGCACTCACGGTTGCAGAGTGACAACAACAAATTTGCAAGGGGGGAAGACAGGAATAGGAAGATGGCTATTGAAGGCCATGGGCATGGTCACAGGGAAGACCACAAGAAAAATAAAAATCCATAGATGGATCTAGAACTCACTGAGATAAGGGAAAGGATGGAAGAGCTTGCACTACGGGTGCAACAGGATGCAAAGACACATTGGGTCTATGAATGGCCTCTGAGGAGGAAAGAAAGGTGGCCAGTCAAGAAATTATTGGCCAGAGGACAACAAATGATATTGAAGGAATTATTGAGGTGTGTGAAAATCCTCAGGGCCACAGAGGATATGGTTCATGCCTATGAGCCAAAAGCTAGGAAAAATCTCAGTGATCATGAGGAGGAGAGATCACTAGAAGATCTCATAGACTGCCAGTTGGGAAGAGGAAGAGGAGAAACTCCATATTTCCAGGAGGGCAAGGGAGAGGAGATGAGACTGTATGAAAGTCTCAGGGACTCAAGAGTGAGTTTAGGTCAGCAAGGAATGCTGAGAAGTGAAGATTCATGTGGTTTTGCAGACCATGTGAATGAAGATGATGACAAGTTAAAAACTTGCACCATCTAGAAGGAAGATCAGAAGAGCATTCTGATGATTGGAGGGATAAAGGTATTCCTACCAAGAAGCCAAGAAGAGGCCAGAGAAGATGTTGTGGGTGTAGCAACAGTAGAAGGACAGCCAGTTGTGACTTTCAAAGAGATGGAGCAGATATCAGAAGCTGCCCAAGGAAAAGAAGAGGAGCACAAAGTTGAGATGCTCACTCCATGGGAGAATGAGATAGAATTGTTGGAGGATTGGTTGAACCATCTAGAGCCAGTAAATGACTGCCATGAGAAGAAATTCATGCAGATGTTAGAAGAGGAGTATTCTGAGGAATTGCTCAGAAATTTCATCCAGGGAGCAGAACAAACGATGATGACTGTAATTTCGAGGCATGCAGCAGAAGATGAAGGAGAATTCCAGTCTGAGGAGAAGCTGGAGGAAGATGGAATTAAACCATCAAAAGGAGAAATGGCATAATCAAGTCTATTAGAGAAGGTGACTAAACAATAGGTCAGTCAAGAAGATAAGACTGCAAAGATGAATTTTACAGCAGGGTGGCAAGATGAGGCCACAGAAGAAGAGGATGGCATGGGAGATCTAGTTGATCTTCCCACTGATAAGGATGAATAAGTGCAACAGAGAAGACTGCATAAAGAGAGATAGCCACTAGATCGACTGGATGAGATGATTGAGGAGATCAGAAGGTTGATGATTAGATCAACATAAGCGGTCAGCGAAGAGAAGCTGAGAAGAGGAGACCCTACCATAGCAGCAAGGCAGCAGATGCAACAGAAACAATGAAACAATCGAGCAGATGGATAGCTCCAGAGAACTATTTGGGATTCAGGCGGATTTCAACAACCATTCTAGGAAGCTCATGAGCAGGAGCTCATGATTTTTTCATAGCAGAGGAGTATGATGTAGGAGCGTCGCTCCAAGACAGCTAAGCGCCAGCACACCCAACGTGCATTCAATGGAAAAAGAGAGGCGCAACCCTCTCATTTTTAAAAATTTAAAAATTGTATTAAATGATTGTAAGGCTGGTAGAGACAAAAGACATGCATGTGTACAGGCTTAGATAAAGGTTTCCTTAAATAGTTGTAAGGCTGAGATCTAGATCTGATTCGGATTAGATAGCCATTCAATGTAATTAAATGTAAATTAATTAGAGTTGGTGAGGATGTAGGGAAGAGCTCGAGGAGACCCTCTTTGTATCTAGATTTTGTGAGGAGAAGAGAAGAGGTAGAGAAGAACATAAAGAATAGGGAGAAGAGAGGAGAGCTGAGACTCTCTTGCAGTCTAAACTCGAACACATTGTAAAGAGGCATTTCATATTAATACAAATAGATAAGTTTTTCCTACATGTTGTTGCTCATGTGTTAGTGAGTTCATGAATGAATGTCTTTATGTGTTGATGATATGTTGTAGATGTATGTTAGATGTGAATTTGTAGGGATACATAGATTTTCCTATCTGTGAGTTCTTTGATTTCAGGTTTGGGTTCTTTGAGGCTTCATGCAAGAGGTTGCATGACAGAATACTGTGAGTTATGAAAGCCAGTGCAAGGAGTGAACTTCTGAATTCTGCAGAATTTCAGACAAAGACGTGCTAGGAGGACAGACTAGCTATAATTATTTAGTCGGGGAAGAATCCTTAGGGTTGTTGCATACCCTGAAGGAAGAACTGTGCAGAGGATATCATAGAGAGGAGAAGAAGAATTGTTGAGAATTCTGTAAAGGCTCTGCCAGGAGGGCATTGTGAAAATGAACAAGAGGCATTGAGCCAGTGCATAGAGTGTACTTCTGAATTCTGTGGAATTTGAACAGAGTTGTGCTAGAAGGGCGCACCAGAGGAAGTATTAGACCCAAGGAGAACCCTCAAGGTTGTTGAACACCTTGGAGGTAAGACTATGTAGAGGAAGGCACAGAGATAACAGAATCACTGAGGGTTCTGTAGAAACTCTGTCAGGAGGGCATTGAGCGGTTACATAGAGTGCACCGAGAAGAACTCTCTTTCAAGTTCTGAGAGAAGAGAAGTGTCAAGGAGAGACACTCACAGAGTTAATAAATACTCTGTTAATCTCAGCAAGGATGGCTTGAGTAGACGGTCATTAGGAGGACACCAGATTTCCATTTGAGGATGCAGAAGGGAGAACTCCTTAGAGGTTCGAGCAGGCAAAGCTCAGGACAGATAGCACAGTTGTGTGCAGGGACCTTGCAAGGAGTGCAGAGGTTGAGAAACCTTTTTGAGGTTTCAGAGTGAACAAAGCTCAGGAGGGACAATTCTCTTAGAATACAGGTGGGCACCAAGGTTACAGGCTTCACAACAGAGGCAAGGGTCGAGGCCTTTTGGAGCAAGAAGTATTCTAGGGGAAAGGAAGAAGACTATGTTCAAGGTAGAGCACAGTTTCCGTTAGATCAGCTGAAGGGACAAGATATGGACCGTTGAGTTTCACGTCCAAGCAATAGGAGGAGAGATCACAGAAGGTTAGATATGGGCCATCAAATCTAGTGCCAAGGACAAATAGCCATCGTATCTGGAGGAAGGTGCACCAAGTTTAACCTCTAGAAGGTCTCTCAGAAGAAGAGATGAAACGAATGATGGGAACACTTCGTGGAGAAGTGTCGAAATCCTGTGAGTCATCGGATCTTGAACGAACTCTTGTTTCAAGAATTTGGGGATTGGCGTGACAAGAGATTTTGGAGTCACTGCATCATGAACTTCCGGTTCGTGAAATCCCGAAAATATCAAGAGCCATTGATTCCCGTTTGGAGCGGGGTTCGGCATTTTGGCATCTCGGAATTTGGCATTTCAGCAATCACGATGACAAGGAGCTGGGGCACTTTGCATTGAAAACGCCAAAGTCGTGAAACGTGACGTGCCTTTGGAGTAGGGATGTGGTCCCGGAGGAAGCAGCCATTTTGTCATTTCGGCATTTCGGCATTTCGAGGTCTGGGAGATTGAAGGACTAAGAACCGTCTGCAGCCGGAATCGTGAAATCACGAATTATGAAATCTCGAAAAGTGGACCATGATCACGGGTAGCATTTCGGGAATTCGAGGATTCAGACACCGGGGATTGGAAAAACTGTAACATCCCGCTCTGGCGCACTGAGACCACTTATTATTTGAGGACACTTGCTCGCAAGTGATCTGGACCCTTTTTGACATTAGACCTATTATATTTGATTATGATGTG
>JZKD02S1593685.1:646640-666140 GCA_000966675.3 Picea glauca
TTTGCTAAATTTGTTTGTGCAAAATCGAGAGAATGATACAGAGCTAGAGCAATTGTTGCTGCTCTGGTCTGTGCAATAGTGACTTCAAAGTTCATGACTTCCACCGGGACATCAGAAAAGGAAATGCCTGTATTCTTGGACCGGTTCCATTCACTAAAAGCTTTGAACAAATTTCTTAAATATATACAAACGTATAGTTTTTTTTGATAGCCATATCCCCCCTGCAATTGTAAAGTTGCATACCTAAACATTATATCTCACCACGATTGCAAACAGGTAGGCCATGGCCACACACAGCGTGTCACCTAGATCTTTTGCAACCAAGGTAGAGTCTGCATTGGCTACCATCATTCGAGAGGCATGCATCGTTGTGAGCATGTATGCAACATTGTGCTGTGTATGTTCAAAGTGTAGAAGGGTCATGCCAAATTGCTTTAGTGTGTTGATGTAATCTTGTGTATTATCCATACAGCGTTGAACGCCATCAACACTGCAAGCATCCTAATGCCAGCGGATATTGACGTTGATGTGCATCTCACTATTGAGTTATGTCTGCATATATCAAAGACGTTGCCACTGTCATGGACACTACAACTGCCTATATAAATGCCTACGATGCCAAGGACAAATCGTTGGTTAGGTCAAGCTAAGACAAGGAAAGATCTACCATATTTGGTGTTGGCACTGAGATGTACATCGACAAGAAATGAAGAAGTGTCTCGAAGGACGAGATGTACATCAACAAGAATCACCTGATTGACATTGCCTTGCCAAACTGCTATGAACTTGGCAGCAATGGTTACATGTCACTGAGATACTTTGGGTCGACATTTACCATGAATCGACGAACCCACTGAAACTGGAGGTGCATGTGTTGATGGAGCTATGGTCGATCCATGCCCATGGGCCACTGTTCAACCATTGCGAATGAGGCAATGCATCAATCACAACCACACTAAGAAATGCAATATTTGCTTCAAGGGGATACATTGCATGGGCAGAAAGAGTGGGATTGAGAAATGGGGCATCAAGAAAAGGAATAACTGGTTTGAACATTGAAACTAAGGATGGAAGCTCTGTGAGCAGACATTGTCTACAAAAACAATTGGAGAAACAAAATTCAATTTTTTTTTTGATGATACCAGATATAACTTTAAATTATAANTGGTGCTTGTGTGGCCCCTTTGCGGCTCGGGGGGCTAAGGGGGAAGAAGAGTACCCCTAGCGTTGGCTGGGAGGTACCGGTGAGCTTTCTTTGGTCGGCAAGCAGAAGCGGCACGAAGCGAGGGGAGCGGCACAGCACGAGGGTCGTCTCCGAAGTGGGTGTGTGGCCAAGGTATGATTTTTATTTGGTAAGGTAAAAAGCATTTTATATTCGGCAAATCATTGTTATTAGTGATAATATCATGAGATTGTTTGGCATTATAATTGGAAATCTCGTTCCGCAATGATATGTAGAGTTGTTTATATTTTGATCATGTGTCACCTTAGTGCATTAGGTGATGTTGTTAATATCTTATTTGTTAAAAAGAAAATAAAAAGAAAAATTTTCCTATTGTACTTCGCTATTCGTAGACGTAACGAAGGGGTCGTTACAGGATAATGACGGGCAGAATGAAACTAATTTTAGAATAAGATTTATTTTACAGTTTAAATTTATTAGTGAGTAGAACTAAGAATCTACTATGTGTGATAGTTGTTCGTGAATCTGATATCAATTTGATATTGTTGTTGATATTATGGAGATTTGGCATAAGTATGTATATATATTTAAGTATAAACATGCTTAAAATATAGCAGATGGCTACAGGTTGACTATCCTTAAGTATGATCTACAGGAAATACCAATGTATGTGTTTATAGATTTCAATAAATATAACTTGAACAGAAGTATTACCATGATAAATAGAGCATATACTATATATGTAGTTTGTATCTGTATGTATAGATATTCTCTTGAATAATATTTAAATTGTACTCTCCAACGAAACCTTGAGTGAATATCAAAATTGAAATGTGTATATACGTTGCTACCATACGAATTTCCTTGCTATAAGAATATCTAATACACACAAAAATATCTATTGACTATTACAAGTATTTTTCATTAAATCTGATTATATTAAGTGTAGTAGAAGGTTACAGTACTTTCCATTTTTATAATCTCATAAGTAAGTGTCCAACAACATAAATACATAAAACATGATACCTATTATAGAGGCGGTACAATACTTAAATGAGTCTTTGAACTCTATACAATATATGTGGTCGTAACCTTTAATTAGTGAGATCATTTTTCAATCTAGGGTTTCCCCTTTGTCTTCTCTATTCATAATTGAATTTACGAGCAAACCAACTGTAATATCCCAAAAAATAAATTATTATTGAAGTCTGAAAATACTTAGGAATTTATTTATGTTTTTGGTTAATTTTAAATTGAAAAATTATTTCCATTTATGGCAATTCTGAATTTGGAATTTAGTTTGTTGTAATTTATTATTATGACTGTTGGGAAAATATTTGATTTTTCCAACCAACTCTTTGACTATGAAACTTGTAAGAAAAAAAATAATTTTATATTTATTGCTGAGAGACAAATGGAACAGCCAAGTTGAAATCAGCTAACCATGACTCCATGAGTGGGGAACATGTTTGAACTATCTCGGGGCTGAACTCTACAAGTGGAAAATCAGGAATTTGGCCATTGGCAACCCCTGAAAATTAGGGATTTGTAAATATGTGAAAACTCCCAAGGGGAAAAGACCTAGGCACAAGATGCTTTTTCATGTATAACATATGGGAGGAGGTAGGACGCTTCCTAGTATGCTAAAGAAAGGAATATCAAATTTTGTTATGAACATTGGTCTTTGAGTGTGAAGCACGAATCATTTTTCTGATTCTGAAACAAGACGATAGCTAAGGAGGCATTTGGATTTCAACCTGATGGATTCATGGTTAGGCTAGGGGGTGAACGGAGCAAGTAGATTGGTTGTTCTATTCTATGGTTGGTTGGAACTTGGTTGTTTTGTTTGTTGTTTCAACACCTATATAGATATGTTCATCTACTCTTCCCTGGTTGAATGTTATGTTGATTAAATAGTTGGTAGCATATATCTTACTAAATTCTAGATGAATGTCCTATTGTTTTATGGCTGATAGAATACATTTGCTTGTGTTGGTAGAATGAAATAAACCGTGGAAAAGTTTTTACAATTCAAAAAATAGAATTAGAGAGCTATTGTGTATGATAAGTTGTTGGTGGTTATGTGAGAGTTTCTTATTCCAATAATATACTCTCTGAACCAAAATATAAATATAGATCCATGTATGAATATGTTTAAGGACATATTGAAGATTTTTTTACAGATTGAAAGTTAGTAAGTACAGATCTACACAAATTATATGTATATTTTTATATATTGCAATACATGTACACAGAACAAAAGTTTTACCATGATAAAAGTATATATAGATATTCACTCAAGGAATATTAACTATACAACTACCCAACAAAGTTTGAGCGCTTCCCATAATTATAATTATATATACATGTAAAGAGCTTGCTACCCATACAGATTTTCAGAGTTACATAAATATTTAATGTACAAAAAACTATTTATTGACTATCGCATAACTTGAAAATTTGAGTTTCCTTTGAATCTGAATACATTAAGGGAGCAGATAGTTACAGTTCTTGTCAATTACAATAACGCAAGAGTAAGGGTTCAGTGACTTAAATTACATAAAACATATTCCATATTCCAGAGTCAGACCAATACTTAAATGTGTATTCAAACTCTACACAACACTGCAATTCATAACTATTAAATAGTGAAATCTTATTTCAATATGGGGTTTCCCCTCTGTTTTTATTTAATGGTTACAAATACAAATAACCAGCTGTATATAGGAGCTTGGTATAAATATTTCCATGATAAGATGATCCTTGGGCAGAACTGTGTGTTTACAATAGATCATGGGGTTAATTACTGAAACACTGCAAGTTGGAACACGAGTACCTTTTCGCACAAAGGCGCTATCCTCGATCTGGGAACTGCGAATGATTAAAAGTCTTGTAAGAAAAATCGAGATTTTATGATTAGTATAAGATTGAAGTCAACAAAGTTTAAACATTGAATATATAATAATTGCAAGGAAAAAAAATTATGGAATGAAAATACAACATATTTAATATATGGACTTCACTTAACTTGAGAACTAGGGAACATATGTTTATTTCTCCATTTTCATCGATGAGGAAATCATCCACATCCCCGAAGGGGAGGAGTGGACCAAGGTTTTCTTGATGGCTACCCTTGCAACAAACAGGGGTACCATCATTAGATTTTGGTAATCGAAACTTTAACCAAATATTTCAAAAATAAATGAACAACAATCTTAAACAAAAATTTATAAAGAAACGCACAGTATAAAACATTATGAATAGGAATTTCACGGTTTCAGATCACAGAAAATGCTACGCGATTTATTCCTTCATAAATACAAGAAGAAAAAGAAAGATTACAGATCAATGAAAAAGAACAAAAAGATCATAACATTGTTCTGGGCACCTAAATACCTGTTCCTTTCTTTCATACGAAACGACGTGATTTTAAACAGATTAATTACCAGAATCTTGATCAGAGAGTAAGGATAAATCTTTTAAAGGTTATTAAGCTCTACAATAATATTACACAGTCGGAACCTTAACTTTGTATCTATACATGTACAGGCATGAATATGGTAAATAGAGTAATCTTTGATTAAAACAAAACCATATACAACAGTAAAAAATCCTCACTGCAGCTACAGTGTTTCATTTATGAACTAACAACTTTAAATCCAAAAATGCAAGGATTCCACAGTGAGTTGGATACAAGAAGTCGAGAAAATGAATATTTAAGGCTAAACCAAACAGATTAAATAAGGGAAGAGTGAAAACCATATATAAAAAGAATACAGTAGGGGGCAACCAATTAAAAAGAGTAAGTTTAAGCAATGAGGATCGATTCCTTTCCTTGATGGAGAACCCTCGCGAAAGAAGATATGGGTTATGAATGAGAAATTTAGTATACCGTTATTATACAAGAATACTTGGCATGGAATTATTTTAGGGGTAACTATAATAAGGTATAACCACTGCTTTTGCAGTGACAGGTATGCTACAAGCAATCCCCAAATAAATACCAGGTTACCCACCAAGGAAAATGACTGAGGGTATTTTCTTGTTAAAAGAACCCTAACATATTTTGGGTCTATCCCCGAATCAATAATTGAAATTGCCTATGTAGAAGGCTTTACGAGATAACAGATTTTGGAGTATTGAATGAATACCTCACATAAGAGATAAAACCACAAGCCAACACCACTGTAGAACTTATATATCTACCCATGACTCGGAGGAAATATTTCAGAGAGTTAAGATTTAATGAGAAGGGAAAACTCTCAACTAGCAACAATGAAAGAAACAAAAAGAAAATCAGATTACAGAGACAACCTAAGATGCGACTAACTTTTCCTTCTTTTACATTATTCCAAGAAATAGGATTTGAATATCTTACCCGGTAAAAGAGGAAACCAGAGTAGAAGCCCCTCGTCATTGGAGGTTACACACAGAGTAGTATACAGAGGTTAACGCAAAAAATTTTGGACAAATTGCATAAGGGACAATGGAAATGGGCTCTTAGTCACCTAAGTGACCCCGTATCATGAATTAATGGCGAATGGAGGCCTGTGGTACACAGGCCATGTGAAGAAGCATGCATGACGTTCCCACATTGGTCACATATATCTAGACTATGTACAATGCAAGAAAGCCCTTAACTATTAACCAGAGAAAGCTTAATGGTGTTACGGACAAGCCTTAACTACACATTAAAATGAACCCACTAGCACTGTAGTGTTAATCCCTATCAGGAAATCGGATGGGTGCATACATGACAGTAAGTGTTATATTCATGACTATTCGCGCCATGTGGATACCAAATCTAGCATTATTTACCTTTTTGTGTGACTGTCACTTCTCAACTGGTGTGGGTATTAATCTCGCTAATGACTGTACTAAGGAAATCAACCAAGAAAATGATTTAACCCACTACTATGACATTTGGGATGCGCATTCAGTTAAGGTTAAGACATGACAAGGAGGCTCGAAGGAGACCAAGGTCAAAACCTACAGGGTGACATACAATAAAGTACTCATTTAAACTCAAGAAAATTGTGTTGTCTGACTTAGCATTTAGGACTCTATGGTAATAGGATTATTCTTATTATAACAGTCTAATAGTTCTTGAGATGTGGATTTTTATAAAAGGTTATAATAAGTCAACTATATGGGATGGTAATAATAGAGTTGTAGGATTTTTACAAATTAAATTTTATAAAGAAAATGATTTTTGGAATCCCTTGTTAGATGCAAAACCTAAGTAGTCTAGATTTACTAAAAAACCATGTGGACATGGCAAGTTCATGGCTTCATGAAGAGGTTGTATTTTAACTGGTTATGAAAAGTATTAACTCATGTGTGAGTAATAGTAATAAGTATGACTCGGTGGAAAGAATTGCCCACTTTGTCTTATGTTATAGCAGGATTTGCCTCACCATTTCTATCTTGCACAGAGGGCCTTTTTCCATTTCCCTATGCAAACTTATCAACCCCCTTTTTGATAAATCTAGAGCCAAAATTATATATTTTTCCACATATACACTTCCTATCTGCTTTGCAATATGTCTATATGCTTGTTGCTCCACTACAACTCGCGTATATCGGGATTTGTGTCAGAAAATGAAAAATGAGGTCGGATTTCCATGTCACGACAAATGATTTATGATCTTTGGCCTTCCATAGACTGGAAACATTCTGAATCAACTCTTTAGTTGCATTCTGGAGGTTATAAGAGCACAATTTTGAGATATGGAAAAGGAGAGAGAAAGCATTCAACTTTGAGAGAAAAGTTACTCTGGAGAAATTACTTCATATTGAGTTTGCATCCCTTTGTCCCACAAGTCTGAACACAGTGTTCAGCCCCCAAGCTCTTCCCTTATTGTCAAGAGGATCTCATTATCTCTTTTCTATGAGCTTCCCTTTGGTGGAGGATTGAAGTGGTGGAGACTCAGTTGGAAGGAACTTGGTTTCTTGGTTTCGAACCGTGTTGACACAGAAGTCTGTAATGTTGATACTTTTGTTGATCAATTATTAATAGAAATAATCCTTTCCCATCCTATCGATATCTTTGAAATATATGATTATTATCCATGGGCGTGTTTGTAATGTTTATTAATGTATTGTTCTATCTTATGTTCTAACTCATTTTATATACTATCACTATATACTTGCATCACTTGCTTGTTGAGAACTTCTTGCAGGTGTAAAGCTTTGGGTCAAAGTGCTCAACGGTTGAACAACATCAAACGATTGGATCGAGGTAGACTTCTTCCCCGTATTTCACATTATTTTATATAGCACATGTTGGAATTGAGTTGATTTCTATAGTCATACCTATCTGTTGTGGTTTACCCTCGGCCATAGAGAGTTTTTCCCTTGTAATAGAATTGGCAACCGTACTGGGGAAAGATCTTCCTTCTAAGGATTGAAGTATTTTTCCTTCCTACATTGCTCTTTTACCTTTGTATTTCTTGTTGTATCACAGTTGGAAATATTCTTCTCACTCTCGGTTTGATTTTTCATCCTTTTAACCTTTTCGAGCCTTGTTTTAAAATATATACGCCCCTTTTTTCATGACAGACGTGTGTATACACTTGTTGTCCCACTACAAGAGGCATATATACACCCTTTTGTCTTGAACATGAGCATATACCACTTCCCCCTTGCTTGTTTGCTTGGTTTAGTGACTGTTGGGTAGGTTTTGAGGATCATTGAGATTTCTTAGGTTTATGTGGTACTTGTTGATATTATTTGGGATGACAGGAAACCTTTTTGAAGTTGAATTTTCAGGCGGAATCTTTCTCTTTGTTTTCCATTTTTTATTTGTCCTTGGTAGTTGGGCTCTCTGCTTAGTTGCTTGGTATTTTGCTCGAGTGATTTATTTTATACACAATAGAAGCTATATATCAAGTCCCTTATCAGTCCATTCATTTTCTTTTTAAATACATTGAAAATACAAAAAATAGGCATTTTGCATTGGTTGGTATTTTTGTCTTTGAACCTTTATCACTAGCTTAGCATATTTAGTGAAAGATTGCATTTTACTTCTGAGTTGTAGAGTTAAAATTGAAGATTGCAATTTTTTTATTTAGCATATCATTCACTGAAAAGTTAAAGTTAGGATTTTTGCATTATATCTATTTTTGTTTTCACGCAGAGTCATAACACCATGAGTTTTATTTCCATACCTCTTTGAGTAATCACGGCCAATTAAATTTACGCTTTAAACTAAAATTGATTAGTAATGATTTTCTTATTTACGGTGCACAAACTAGCCTAGGATTTAGTGACTTGGAATAGGATTTTGTGAGTAAACTTCTCCAAGGAAATTAAATCAACATATGTGTCTGAGACGGGGAGTTGAGAAATCCATTATATAATTGGTAATATCAGGAGGTTGTACTCACATTGGAGTTAAGCACGAGGTCGCGTGAAGTTAGTTGAAGGGATAACCCCTGGATACTCACCTAGCATCATAGATATTTCTGTGGATTTATTCATATTTGGGGATCTTGCAAGCGCCTATACCTCTGTGAGAGGTGGTACTTTCAGGGTTTGGGGATTTTCTACCCTACCCATACAATGCTCCGGACTTACAACTCCTCACTTGTGCATCTGTTATACAGTGCTTTATTAGTTTCTTGACTTAGGTATCTCATAGGTTACTTGCAAGGGTTATTTTGCTTGTACCCTGAGTCAGATAGGGATCGGACAACATACAGCCTTTATGGAGGATTACCTCTCTAGGGGGATCCGACCGACTGGTTGTTAAGCCTACGAGGGCCCTTATAACTGATTATGTTACCTCCAAAATTTAGTAGGGAGTCTCAGGTCCCTCTTCGACGAGACATACCTTATTCAGCGAGGGAGGCCACTCAACCACTTTAGCCTGTTTGCATGCATATTGTTCGTTAGACTTTTTGGCATGCTCTTTGACTATTATATAACCATAGGATTATGTTCTAAGTCTTTTTTATTGTGGATAGTGGAGTTCCTTTTTCTCTCTAATTTACTGCTAACCCCCCCCCCCATTGATGTTCATGGGGGAAAATCCGTCCTCTTTTTATAATGGTATGCAAAATTATGCTACTCAGTCAATGCCTTGGGTCTCTAATCATTTTTCTCATGTTATGTCTGATATGTCTTTGCATTTTCCATCCTTTTTCTCACCTCCTTATGCGAATACAAGTTTTGGGTCTGGGGGCATGATGCCACCTTCTTATCCCTCTCTGTTTGGAAGGAGTCATATCCTTCAAACACCTCTTACGGTAGGAGGTTGGAATCTTCCTTCCTACGAGTCCACTATGCGAGAAGTAAGTGCCCAATTAAGAAATCATTCTAATTATCACACTAAAACCACTTATCCTTCTTCTTCTATGTCAGTTCCTACGAACAATTTTCACATGGAAGACCTCCATCTCTCCTCTGGTGTTTCATCTTGGGGGATTTATTTCTATAGTATGGGAAACCCTCCTCATGAAGTTCTTTCGCATGGGGGAAACATATATCCTCACATGAGCAACCCTTATCATATCTCTTTCCCTTCACAAGTGAATTCCTCAGTGTCGATGCCCTCGCAACCCTTTATGAATCATTATGGAGGAGGATACTATCATGATGGACAGGGATAGGGTGTAAACCAGGATCCTTCCTCGCCTGCAATTTCTCAGAACCAATCTTTCCTTCGACCTTGGTCTCAAATGCCACAATTCATCACCGATGCAAGTCCAGTCACTGCGTGTCATACTGGCATTATATCACCAACCTCTACTAGTCATGGTGGATATTGGTCGACAACCTCTGCAAGTCATGTTGAACACCTGAAACCAGCCATTGCAAGTCATGTTGGGGGCACATGTCTGGTCATTGATAGTCACACTACACATCCATCACCAAACTCTACTAGTGATGTTAGGGATTCATCACCAACCTCTGCTAGTCATGTTGGGGATTCATCACCAACCTCTGCTAATGATGTTGGTGATTTTCTAATAGCCTCTGCAATTCATGCTGGGAGCATGTCACCAGCCACTCCAAGTCATGCTAGGGGCATTCATATGATTGAGAAGCCTAGACATCTCAGACATAAGCCTAGATTCCTTTGTAGGACTTGTGAAGGAAGTCACCGTACTCATTTGTGTCCTTTTACTGTTGGGATACCATAAGCCTGGGGCTCACCTAAGGTCCCTTTGGGTTTTGAGGCATATATGGTTTCAAAAAACTTTGTTCCTTCTTTGGTTGATACAACAGTCATGCCGATGTAATCTTCGGCTGACACCCCTTTTCCTTTAGGGGTTGATGTGTCCTTTGACCTTGTTGTCTCACATATCGTTGAACCTGTGATCGTGTCTATGCAATATCTGACCAACGTATCTCTTATGTTCGGGGGTGATGTGTCTCTTCACCTTTTTGTCTCACATCTTGTTCAACCAACGGTTGTGTCGATGAAATCTTCGACCAACAACACTCCTGTTTTTTGGGGTGATGCACCTCTTGACCTTGTGGTCTCACGTCCTATTCAACCAATGGTTGAGGAAGTGGTTGTATTGATGCAATCTTTGATCGAACCCACTCTTCTCTTGGAGGGTGACAAGTCTAAGGAAGCGATCATGCCAATGCAATTCTTGGTTGATCCCGCTCTTATGGTTCTGGTTCTATACCTTCTATGCCATGTCCTTAGCATTTCTATTACTTCACCTTCTGAACAAGAGAGAGTTTTACTCTTCCTGAGTTCTCTCCCTCCAATTATTGACGAGGTTCCCTTTTATTTTTATGGTCTTGTGGGGTATCCAATGCCTCTGCCTATGTCGTTTCTAGGAAGAGACATTATCTGACATAACACAGAGACGATAACCTCCGTTAGCAATTTGTCCTCCTCGACTTCGAGATCTTTGGGTCTTCTCGAGATTGTGTCGATTCTTCCCAAGATACTGACATTCCACAGAAGGTCTGCACAGGAGCCTTGGCCTCCCCGGGGGCTTGCCACCTAGCATTTCTAAAACGAGTCTTATTTAATCTCTTTTATGACTCGTTATTAAAAATTGAAAAGATCATCGAGTGATTTGTCCCTTTCACACTCGTTAAAATTAGATTTGAAATATCATGAGTCTTAGTTAAGCTCTTTTTTGAATCGCTATCAAAAATGGAAAAGATCTCCAAGTGAACTTGTTTTTTTCACACTCATAAATTGGATTTGAAAAGATGTCTATTTGGCACAAGTTTACCCCTTTTTCACACCCAGTAGACTAAAATATATAAAAAAGGACATTTTTTGGTGTTAAATTGTGATTGCATCTCATGCCCTTGCTTGCAGTATTGAGCCTTTAGCCGATTCTCGCTTTGTGTTATAAACCATCGCCCAAGCAGTTTTCATCCTCAACCAAGCAGAGCCTTGTCTATATCCTTCACAATTTGACACCCTATACCCTAGAGGGAACATCACCCCGAGTGTCCATATCTCGCATGCATTTCCTTGCATTGAGCATAGGTATGTTCCACTGTTGGAACTAGTTTTTCTCACTTGCGACACTCATTCCCTCCTTTGTATCATAGCATTCACTTGTTATGAAAAAAAAAAAAAAAAAGACGGGCGGGAAGGGAGTACTATATTGTAACTGGCAGCGGTCGTGTCACCTTTGAATAGAGCACAAAGTTATTTAGTCCTTGTGTCATCATAATTTTGGGTTTAGCATGGCCTTAGGAAGCTGATCTTGTTAAAAAAAATTCTCTACTGACTGGTTAATCTTTCAGCCACTATAGAGAACATCATGGATGCCTCCTGCATCTAATTATCAAATCATTAAGTCTATTCTGCCAGAGTCCACCATATGTCTCATGCTCTTGTTCAAAGTAATTCTATCAACCTGTGTCAGTCACTCCTCATAAATATTGACTTCGCATGTTGGCCATACCCTGTGTTTGTCTCAGAATCACATGATACTTTGGTCTTATGATGCACCCTGACCCTACTTTCATCATTAGTAGGTCACCTTGAACCTAGAAATCGACATGTCATCATGGGTCATTGACTGGGTGCTTTCCCTTGTGTTCAGTAGCAAGACATCTATTCACAATTTGCGATTCGTGCAGTGTATTGGACTCCATTAGCCTTATTGGTGGTTTCCTCGCCTTTGTCAGCAGTTTTCATCATTGGATGCTATTCAGAGGGTCTTTTTCATGTATCGCTTGCAATTGGCACACACGAAAGACACACAGGGTCATTGGTTTGTGAACATATTATTCATCCGATCTCCACCAAATCATGAAGCTCCTTCTTTGTTCCTCATGCTGACTGATGAGAGATGCCTTAATGCTCTCCTTTTAGCGAGTCTTTTTCCCTCGAATTCAACTCACGTATTTTGGATATGAGACCTAGAGTTTTATGAGTACCTTGAGGCTTGCAATCATTAGTGGAAATCTCTCTTGCCATTGACAGATGGGAATACATCAATGTCTCCTGATCAATGGATCTCTCAAGTGTTCGACACCAACTCCTTTATTCACATTTGTAGAGATGTAATCGGTGCCTTGATACCTACTTTCATCATTGGTAGGCTGTCTCATGTTTGTTAACGGTATACCTCAATGATCGGTAATCAAACAATGTCTCATCGTGTTCGACCTCAACTCATTTATTCACATGATGTAGACTTGCACCATTGGTTGATTGTATTGAAGACTTGAAGACATCACTTTGTGGACATAGCTTTCCTGAGTTGTTGCTTCCATTTCATTGGACCAGTGCCTATTTGACTTCAGCAATGATGGGAGATTAGATTTTACTCCATGGTATACATATATCTTCAGATTGATTTTGAGACTGGTTTCACTGGGCCTTGTTTGTGACTATGACAGCTATTGGCATGTAACCACATTTATATTTGCCTACTCATGGTCATGAACACTTTTTGGTATATTTTCCACATGGATCTGCATTGTATTTTTGGCAGCCATGTATGTAAAGTCAGTACATAATGTAATGAGCAATTGAGTTCATCCAGTTGGTTCTCTGCCGCTCCACTTCTGGGTTATTTATATTCTATTTTGACCATCGCATATACTCCTCTGATCTCACACATTAGGGGGCATCTGTTATGGAAATATTTTCCTCACCATTGTTATCTTGCACATAAGGCCTTTTTCCATTTCCCTATGTAAACTTATCAACCCCCTTTTTGATAAATCCAGAGCCAAAATTATATATTTTTTCACATATACACTTCCTAACTTCTTTCTAACATGCGTATATGCTTGTTGCTCCATTACAACTCACGTATATCAGGATTTGTTCCATAAAATACAAAATGAGGTTGTGTTTCCATGTCACAACAAATGATATCTGATCTTTGGCCTTCCATATACTAGAAACGTTCCGACTCGGCCCTTCAGTTGCATTTTGGAGGCTATAAGAGAACAATTTTGAGCTATGGAAAAGGAGAGAGAAAGCATTCAACATTGAGAGCAAAGTTACATTGAGAGCACATGTTGGAATTGAGTTGATTTATGCAGTCATACCTGTCTGTTGTGGTTTACCCTTGGCCATAGAGAGTTTTTCCCTTGTAACATCTTATCCACTTATATAGAAGTTTAAGTATACCTTATTTCCTGATAGCGATGATTTCAGGTGAAAATGATTAAGTCTCCCAGAGTAAAGAAGCATTAATGCATCTAATAATTTATTTATTTTGGAAATTTTTGGGTACATTACACCAACTAACCTTGGAAGCCTGCTATAAAATTTATCACAATAATATAACCTTACTGCGGAACTCTGTACCATGGCGAGTAAAACCTAGAACCTTAGATTAAGATTATGGAAAACGAAACTTGAATACCTTTTTCGAGCCTGGTGATAGCCGGATATTTTGACCACGAAAATATCCAAGACCTGCAATGAATAAAGGGAATTAGGAAATAGGGTTGTGAAAAATCAAAGAATTAATAGATACAAAATTAATTTTTGAGAATCTAGTAAAACTGTGAAAAATTGATTTGTAAGAGCAAGCAAATGTAGAAAGAAATCATGAAACGTATTATTAAGGAAAACAATAGAAGGTCAACACTTAGCTTGAGTTGGTGTAGGGTTGTTTTTCTCCTTCAGTAACGCTAAGAGAATGGTTCATAGACTGAAGGGGAGGACTGGTATTTGAATTTTTTGATGGGTGCCCTCGCATTAGAAATAGGTGTCCCATCATTAGTCTTGCAACCGAACGAACTTAAAATATTTACGCAGAACGCACTACTAGACAAAACATTCATATATGTATTGCATAACCAAAATTATAAAGGTTGCATAGTATAACATTTTTTCCACAGAGGTTGAGAGATAATATCCTTTTAATACTACAATTTTATAATAAAGAAGAATACATACAGGAAAACGAGATTTTGGTCACTGAAATCTCTTTTATGCTAATAAAGTGATATTCAATTGATTAACCACATAATTTTCAAGGTCAAAGTGTACAGATAGGGTTACTGGATACTGGTGTCATAACGCCCAAACTTACGATTTGATGACAACAACACGTAAACAAGAACTAA
The DNA here is from genome assembly GCA_000966675.3 of Picea glauca. Lineage (NCBI taxonomy): Eukaryota > Viridiplantae > Streptophyta > Pinopsida > Pinales > Pinaceae > Picea > Picea glauca. The sequence continues at coordinate 661,348 of JZKD02S1593685.1, forward strand.
GATTTTAAAACTAAATCCGAAATATTTCCTTTAACCTTATATTAACCACTGATCTCTACCTACAAGCAGGAGGGGAAGGAATAGTCTTGTTTCAAACACATGTATTTTCCTTATAATCTTTCGTCATGGCTCAACGATATAAAACCCACTCAGTCTAGGGAGATACCTTCTCTACCTTAAGTACCAAGGGTTCAGGAATTCATGCCTCCTCATTTTCCTTACGAATTCAAAGATACATAGCATAATCCACAAGAGATCTCTAGTGCTCAGTTACTCACACAGGGCGCTTACAGTGGGATTTTGGGATCACCATAACAGTTTTTACTTTAATCACGGAAGAGCTCGACGATAGGTGTAGCCTGCGTATTATAAATAAAACATGAGTATAATTTATTAAAAAAATGACTGAGGAAGAAACCTAACAACATTTTGGGATTTCCCAGAGTCAAGAAAACTAAAAACAAAAACTGTTTGTGTGAAATGGATTACAAATAATAGAAAACCCTTGAACAACAAAAGGTTATCCTCATGGGAGAGGCAAATCATAATTCAACTCAAGTCATAAAATATGGTTGTTATCTAGAGCATGTATAGTAGTATTCTATATGGTAATAGTAGTGAGAATGAAGGCCCAACCAACAATCTTAAATAAATAGTTATAGAGACAAGCTCAAAATATGAACAACCCTTCCTGACATCCTACAGTTAACTCGAGCAATGGATTTTTGGTAAACATACCTGGTAAAGAAGTGAACCAGTCGGATGTGTAACATATTCTCGCCTACATAGAGCAAAGAACCCCCTCGTCGTCGATGGTTACACACAGAGTAGGGTTGCAGAAGTTAACGCAGAGCGATTTTTTCGAAATGCACAAAGAAGAAATGAAACTTTATTTACCTAAGTGGCTCACGTATTGCAAGAGTAATGGTGATGGAGACCTATAGAAATCATTCTGTGTGTACATGTACTCAAGGCGTATCCTTATTGGTAACGACAACCTAGAATTGTACAGCGCAAGTAGAACCTCATAACTCTCTACTAGACCAGTTAATAACTTTTATGGACATGTGATAACTACGCATTGAATTGAGCCACTAAACCTGTTAGTGTGAATCCCTATAATGACACAGTGTGGCTTCCATGACGAACAATAAGTTTTAGGATGGTGACATGTCGTGCCAGGTTGGCTTCAAATCCTAGTGTTAGAATATGTACTCAGGTGATCCTATCTTTGATCAGGGGTGTGTGTCAAGACCTAACAACTACCATGGGAGTACGCATGTTCAGTTAAGGTATGGACGTTGCAAGGGGATCATATGCGACCAAGGGTAAAACCTTCAGGTAGGACTTGCGTTCAAATGCGCCCTAGTAAACTCAAATCAAGTAATACGGTTTCCATAGATATAGAAAACGATTATGATAATGGTTCATACCTAATAGAAATGCTTTATTAAGTTCTTGTTACATAGATTGTGTAAAGGGTTAGAGTAAAGAAAGGAAAATGGATTGTTTGATATGGTCATAACGGAATCAGAAGTATCCCTTCAGTTGAATGTGAGGAAAAGAGTACCATGTCTATTCGAATATGGAACTCTAATTAAATACTTTGGTGGGTACCCTAATACAAATAATATCTTGTAAACTAGTGTTACTCTAAACCTTATGGTCATGAATCGCTCATTGGGTTTTGGAGATACTCCACTTGAACTTGTTTGACATACATTAACACAGAGTTTGAGAAATAAAAATAAGCATGAGTTACATGGAAAGGGTAATCACCTTATTTCATTTATGGATAATAAAAATAATTACATGTCATATTCCGATATAAATGTTTGAATTACAAACTGATCAAGTATAACAAAACAAAACAATTTTGATGCACCTAGCAAAAAAGCAAATTAGTTGGAAATTTTGGGGTACATTACAGGTTGGGTGGAACTTGGTTGTTCCATTTGTGTTCCAGCATCTTATTCAGATATGTACATCTACTTGTTTCCTTGTTGAATGTTTTTTCTAATTAATAGCTGACGGAATGAAATGGTTATAGGATAATTTCATTATAGGTTGATTATATTCACTGAGTAAAGATAAGCAAGCTATTGTGAATTTTAATTGCTAATGAAATTGAGTTATGTATATATGCATAGATAGTAATATATGTATATGTTGGACTAGGCATAAAGAATGTTAGAACTGTTGGTTGTATTATGGAAAAATTATAAGTGAATATGTGATTAAATATAAGACAACTGTGTGTATTTCCATATATCCATATAGATGTATTTATGTACATAAATATGCATGCAGAATACCATAGAACCAAGATAAAGAAAATAGCAGTTCCTCCTTTTTAAGGGAAATTACATTCTATATATGCGATGTTCCATATACAATTAGAGATTCAATATTCTAAATAACACATGCTATGATAGTTGTTTTAATCATGGAATTGTATTTCAAAATGGGGTTTCCCTTTACAATTTGTTTATTCCATTGAAAAAAAATTAAAATACAAATAACCAGTTTATCCATGAAACCCTGGTTCAAAATTATCACAGTAGAGTACCCTAGGGTGAGAACCATGTACCACTAATTAACAGAACCAAAGAAGTTTAAAATTAAATGCCAATATTTCAAACTTGAATACCTTTTGAGTAAGGCGATCCCTTGGATCCAATTTCCTCAGAGTGATCAAATCCTACAAGGGGTGAATCGACAGAATTAGTAAACGGTGTTAAGAAATCAAAAGAAATTAAATATCAAAGATTCAACAAATGAATAATACTTATCTTATATATGGCATGGATGTGATTCTCCATCGGTGTTGAAAAAACAACCTGCCCACAGTCCGAAGGGGAGGAGTGGACCCAGAAATGGCTGATGGGTACCCTCGTAAGGAAAACAAGGCCCCATCATTAGTTTGGTAATCGAAAAGATCTAACTGAATACTCCATAATGTAAATAAGCAATTAAACATTGCTAAACTTTTAATATTTTTCATAACCAAAATAATAAAGTTTACACAGTATATTCACATGTACCATAGAGGTGTATACTTTCCAATTCGAGACTACAGACAAGGTTGCGGGACATTGCTTAAAAACTCAGACAAGGACACAAGCATAAACTAAACTTAATTATGCATTTTTAACCTACGGTAATCTTTCATTTCCATCAAAGACAATTTGTCCAATGGAAGAGAATTAGACAAGATTCTAGATACTTATTTTGATATTTTCTTTACGCAGAAGAAGTACAAATAGACAAGTCTAAAAAAAGATTTTCCAGAACATAGAACTTGGGGTGAATCTTTAAATGAAGTATAAATTCTGGGAAACTTACACATAGAGGAAGTCTTATGACTTTAACAATTCTTGTTTAAGTATGAAAAAAAATGTGAATAAAATTAGAGGAAGTCTCACAAACCAGTTACTAAACTTTACGCATGGGTAAGAAAACCCTACTTCCTACACAATAAATGTTTTACAAATATACACCGTGTAAACTGAAGGCGAAATAAATCACAGTAAGTTTCGGGATGTGTATTCTCTTTTTAAGAGCCGATAGTTTGGGGATTCATGCTATGCTCACCTCTTTACGAATTCAGGAGAGATATAACATAACACACATGAAATAATGATATACAGTTTATACATACAAACATCATAAGTAGATTTAAGAATTATTGTAGAAACCCAGGAATATTTAACCACGTGATTTTCGAGCAATAGGTATGCAGTGAACAACTTCAACAAAAATACAAGCATAAACAATAAGGAGAAGATCGAGGTCACGGTTTAATGTCTTGCCAAAAAATCCCTTAATATTATTACAAGACTATTCTTGAACCAAGAGGCTAAACAGTATGTGTAAATTTCAGAGAATACCCTAATGAAAAACATGAGAAGAGGATGGTTACACTTGTAAGAAGAACTAGTATTGTAAATTGCCACGAGTTACCCGATGGGGATTTATTACAAAGAGCATGGATGGAAATGTATTCAGATATTTAAATGACAGCAAAAATAAGAACCTCAAACCGGAAGCCGTAGGGGACAGTTACAGAGGTAGTTACAAACACGACTAATATTTCCAAACTACCACACCTTTTACAGGATAGCTTAAGCGATAGAGTTTTCTTGGGTTTACCTCGTATAGGAGGAAACAAATTGGTCGTGCGCCCTTTCCTTGCCTTACGCAAAGAAGGACCAATCCAAGTTGTCGATATTATGCACAGAGAAATGTTACATGGTTTAACGAGGGGAGGTTTTTCAAAATGCACAGAGACAAAAAAAAATGATACATTAGTTACCCATGGAGCCTTCACAGTGCAGAGTAATGGCGAGGGGATGTTCAGGTACTCTGGCCATGTGAATTAATGAATATGGCATGCCCACATTGGACATGATAACCTAGTATTCAGTATGTTGTAGAAACCTCATAAATTTTGACCATAGAATTGATGTGTTTACGGACAGTCTTAACTTCAAATTTAACCTAACTCCCTTAATTACATTTAAATGCTATGCCCTATCACCAATTTGGGTGGGATTTCATGCTGGAAAGTTAAGATTTAGGGTTGGATTTAATGTGCTACCAGGATTAGGATCACAACCTGTCATGCCTTCATGGAATTCTAACCCATTAAACACAAAAACCTTTGTTATCTGAGAAACCCTCTCGTTACAACTGACATACACTATGTACGGTTAGTTACCATGTTAAAGTTTAACGAAAAACTGACAAGAATGACCACTGCATGTATTAATTAGAATGCATATACAGTAAGG
>JZKD02S1593685.1:666257-701628 GCA_000966675.3 Picea glauca
CGTTAAACTTCATATAAAGAATGTGATAATATATATCTATGATCCCAATGACATAAGCTACCTTGTATGAGTATATATGTATAGATATAGGAATGATATATATATGTCTATAGATATGGTAAGGTTTGTATATTCCACGACAACTCCAAACAATCTTGATACATGGGATATAAGAGTAAAATAAAGGAGAAAAAACTTGATATATGGGATCGTTTTGTGGTAAGCTTAAAATACTAATATATTAGATATGAAGTGGAAATTGCTAAGACCTGTTTAAGTATAGAGATTTAGTGAAACACTTTTATGGATCCCTTTGATAAAAGTAGAAACTATGTTAGGATAGGGTTACTATAGTCCTTTATGGACACAACAAGAATCTTATAGATCCACGCCAATATTACAGTTTCGTGGATAGTCTAAACACTAGCCTGTTATGATAAAATGTTGAATGTATTGAACAATTGTCGCATGTACTAAATTATTTTAATAGGAATGACTTCATGGAAAAGTTAACTATCTTATTAGTAATCTCTTGTAACTTATAATAGGTATATGTCATATTCTGATAGCGATGATTATAGTTTTAAACTTGATCAAGTATAACAGAGTAAAGAATTTTTAATGCACCTATCAAATTTTATTTTATTTGGTAAATTTGGGGTAAATTACATATGGTATCAGAGATGAAGGTTACAACACTTGGACCTTGGAGTAGGGCCAAAAATAGTTTAGTACATTTTATCCTATTAAAGGAAAAACTAACAAAAATTCTTAGTGTTACAAATAGGAAATTTTGTTCTACTGTGATAATGGCAGCACAGAACAAAGAGGAGATTGGACTTGAGGAGAATCATGATAAAGGACCTTCTAAAGAGCCTAGGAAGACTAGTGAAGGAAGTTCATCCACCCAGGTTCTAGAAACAATGAGGAACCTTATCATGGTATTGCGAGTTCTCAAGGAAGATAAAGAGAAACTGAAAAAGGCACACAAAGACCAACATGAAATAAATGAAGTACTGTTGTGGAGCATAGTAACAAAGAAGATCCCAAAATACAATGACAAGGAAGAAGAGGTCAACAAAAGATCCTCCAAAAATTTTGGTCTTGAAGCAGAAAATTAGAACAGTTCTTCCGAAAACACACCAACAACATAAAACAACCACAGGAAGGAAAAGAAAAAAGGTGGAGCACCTGGAGGGTGAATTCAACAAGATCGAACTTTCCACCTTTGACAAAGAATCTAGGACAGGGGAGGAATTTGAAGCATGGTTGATGGATATAAAAAAGTATTTCCATATTTATAATTATTCCAGTAACATGAAGGTCAAAATCGCCATTTATAACCTAAGAGGAAAGGCGAATATTTGGTGGCAGGACCTGAAGTTGACCAAGGGCTTAAAAGAAAAATAGATGGAATGGTCGGATTTCAATAAATTCTTCAAGAAATAGTATTTATCAGAAAGTTATTATGAAAGAAAGACCAAAGAATTTTATCTGCTAAGACTCAGCCAAATGACCATGGACGACCTGATAAAAAAAATTCTTTAATTATTAAGATTTGTGCCATACATTAGGGAAGACAAGGTAAAAATCCAATGTTTCCTAAGTTGCCTACCACATTCCTATAAGGACAGAATTGAATTTGACAATCCCAATACCTTAAGCAAAGTGTTTAGAAAGGACCATATGTGCTATGATTAGTACAAACAATGGTCTAAACTTCCCAAGGCTTGGAAGGACAAGAAACATGGAAGAATGAATCAACAAAATAAAGGATTCCAACCAACCCCTTTCCGGAATGAAACAAATAATTTCCAAAGGAAATATTTTCATTCCAATAACTAGAACACCCGAGGGGGAGTTAGACCAGTTAATCTACGAACCAAGATATTTGGGGACAACCCTAGGGAACCGTTAAAATGATGGGAGTGTGGAGAACCTCACTTAAGGAGGAATTTTCCACGTTTAACTTTTGTAGAAAGGACCCCAGTTCATAAACTGCAAGAGGCCTCTATAGTAGGAGATGCGGGCAGAAGCATCACATAATTAATTCAGTTGTGGATGGTCGACAAGATGATAACAAATCCACTATAGTGGAAGTTAAAGGTAAAGTTAATAATAATCATATTTCCATTTTAATTGACCCAAGAGCTACTATGAGTTATGTTACTCCTGGTGTAGTTGATTCAATCAAGCTCAATAAAGTAAATCATAGTAAATATTGGATAGTATAGCTAGCAACAGGGACAAAACAAAAAGCAACAGATTTCATTTCTGATTGTGAACTCAGTTTAGATGGCCAAAATACAAAGTTAAATCTGAATATATTACCATTGGGGTCGTAGGATATAATCATTGGAATGGACTGGTTAGAAAAACATAAAGTAATTTTGGATTGTTACAAAAAATCACTTACTTACAAAGATGAAAACAACATTGTTAGGACAGTTCAAAGCATCAGAAAACCAGTCTCAGTTAGACAGATTCCAACCATGCAGTTTAAGAAATGCATGAATAAAAGTTGTCAGGTTTATGCTATTCAAGTGACAAATCTGTTAGGAAAGAAAGATAAACCTAGCCTAGAAGACTTTATCATCGTACATGAGTTTAAGGATTTGTTTTTGGACGAAATACTAGAACTGCCTCCAAGAAGAGAGATAGCTTTCTCTATTGATCTGCTACCTTGATCAACCCTGATATCTAAGGCACCTTATAGGATGAGTTTACCCGAATTGACAGAGATGAAAATTCAACTACAAGAACTTTTGGACAAGGAATACATTAGACCGAGTGTCTCACCTTGGGGAGCTCCAGTCCCTTTTATTAAAAAACAATATGGGACTTTAAGATTATGTATTGATTATCGACAATTAAAAAAAATGACGGTTAAGAACAAGTATCCCCTACCCAGAATTAATGATCTGTTTGACCAAGTGGGAGGGGAAAATATTTTTTCTAAATTAGATTTAAGATATGGTTATCACCATGTCAGAATAAAGGATGAAGATATAAGTAAAACAACATTTAGAACGAGATATGGACAATATGAGTTTGTTTTTATTCCATTTGGTCTCACTAACACACCAACAACATTTATGTGTGTAATAAATAGCATATTCAGTCAATATTTGGATAATTTTGTTTTGTTATTTATTAACGACATTCTATTGTATTCGAAAATGGAAGAAGAACATGAAGAAAATCTAAAGATAGTATTGTAGAACCTAAGAAAACATGAGTTGTATGCAAAATTTGACAAATGTGACTTCTACCAAAAGAGAATACAGTACCTAGGACATGTAATATCTGAAGAAGGTATTGCAGTAGACCCAGAGAAGATAAGAGCCATCATGGAATGGTCTATCCCTAAGGATGTGGCAGACGTACGGTCATTCATGGGAATTACCAGTTACTACCATAGATTTATCGAGGAATTCTCTAAAATTGCATACCCAATCACATCCCTACAAAAAAAGGGGACAAATTTTACTTGGTCACAGAAATGTCAGGACAGTTTTAATAAGTTAAAAGAACTGTTAACTACCGCACCTATATTAAAGGTAGCATACCTTGATAAAGACTTTACAGTCTGCATGGATGCAAGCAAAGAATGCTTGGGAGGTATCCTAACTCAAGAAGGACATGTTATTTGTTATGAGTCATAGAAGCTAAAACAACCCGAACGAAACTATGTCACACATCGCCTGGAATTAGCAATTGTACTTCATGCGTTAAAAATGTGGTGACACTATATAACAGGCATAAAATTTCTATTTTTAACCGATAACAGTGGTGTGAAATTCTTATTCAGTCGACCAAATCTTAATGCAAGGAAAACAAGGTGGCTTATCTTCTTGAGTGAATTCAATTTTGAAGTAAGACACATCAAGGGTAAGGAAAACAAAGTGGAAGATTCCTTAAGTAGAAGAACTCATGGGTTGTTTGAGATAAGTATTCGCAGGGCAGAAAGTGGTCACATTGAACAAAGGATAAAATCTACAAGCGGTAATGATGAAAAATACATCAAAACAGTGGCAGATTTCAAGGTAATGCGGAAAATTTGGACAGAACGAATCTGAGTTTGGATAGAAATGTGATTTTAAGATTTAAAAACTGGTTGTACATACCAGATTCTACTGAATTAAAGCTAACAATTTTGGATGAAGTGCACAAAAATCCATATTCTGGTCATTCGGGATACCAGAAAATGGTAATAGCATCGGGGAAGTTGTTTTATTGGCCTAACATGAAAGCTGAGACAATTGAATACTTATCTAAGTGCCTAGATTGTCAACTGGTCAAGGTTGAACATCAACATCCAGCCAGCCTGCTACAACCTCTACCTATACCTGAGTGGAAGTGAGAAACTATCTCACTGGACTTTGTCACAGGTTTGCCTAAAACTCAAAAGAAGAATGATTCGATTATGGTAGTAATTGATAAACTTACCAAGTATGCACATTTTATTCCTATGAAATCTACTTATAAAGATATTAACATTGCTAAAATATTTATGAAGGAAATATTTAGATTACATGGTATTCCTAAAATAGTGATTTCGGATAGAGATGTCAAATTTACATCAATGATTTGGAAATAATCGTTTGAAGGGTTGATTACTAACCTGAATTTCAGCACAAGCTACCATCCACAAATGGATGGGCAGAATGAATGAACAAACCAGATTGTGGAAGATATGTTACGAATGTATGTAAGGACAAAACCAACAAAGTGGGAGGAATACCTACACTTAGTGGAATTTGCATACAATAATGGCTATCAGATATCAGCTAAAATGAGTCCCTTCGAAGTACTGTATGAGATAAAATGTACAACTCCAATTAGTTGGGATGACCCAGTTGACATACTCATTATGGGACTAGAAATGCTCCAGGAAATGGAGAAAATGGTAAGAAAGGTACAACAAAATTTAAAAGAGGCATAGGATAGACAAAAAATCTACGCATATTTGAAAAGGAGACATCAAGAATTTCAAGTTGGAGACCACGTGTATTTAAAATTCAAAGAAATAAGAAGTTCATTAAATCTAGGAAACTGTTCAAAGTTGGCACCCAGGTTTTGTGGCCCCTTCAAGATATTAGCTCGAATTGAACCCGTGGCATATCCACTTACACTCCCTGCAAATTTAAAAGTTCATAATGTATTTCATGTTTCTTTGTTGAAAAATTATATTCATGATCCTACTCACATCATTAATTGGAACATGGTGCATGTGGAACCAAAAGGCGAGTTCCAAGCAGAACCTATGCGCATTTTGGAAAGGAAAGAAAGGGTACTACGGAACAGAGCCATCACCTAGGTAAAAGTGTAATGGAAGCACTTTAGTCCTGAGGAGGCCACTTGGGAATCGGAGGAAGATTTGCAAAAATCTTATCCAACTCTATTCTGATAGAGGAATGAACACCGAGGATAGTGTTGTACTGAATGGGGATAGGATGTAATATCCTCAAAAATAATTAATTATTAAAGTCTTTATGCACTTAGGAATAAATTTCCATTTTTTGCAAATTCGTATTTGGAAAATTATTGCCATTTATGGAAAATCTGAATTTGGAATTTGATTATTTGTAATTAATTATTGTGATTGTTGGAAAAAGATTTGATTTTTCCAACCAACTATTTGATCGTGATACATGTAAAAGACAAATCTTTTTATATATTAATTGTTGAAGGACAAATGGAACAACGAGGTTGAAAACAACTTACCATGATTCCATGAGTGGGAAACGAACTTGAGTTACCTCAAGGATGAATTTTACAAGTGGAAAATGAGGAATTTGACCATTAGCATCCCCTAAAAATAAAGGATTTGTAAAGCTGCGAAAATTCCCAAGGAGGGAAAAAGACCTAGGCACAAGATGCTTAGGATATACAACATATGGGAGGAGGCAGGACATTGATTAGTATGTAAGAGAAAGGATATCACTTGTTGTTATGAACACTATTATGAGTGTGAGGAAAGGGGATTTTTTTATCTGAAAGGAGGATTGTAGCGAAAGAGGATCATTGGAATTCGCCCTTATGGACTGATGGTCAGGCTAGGGGTGAACAAAGCAAGTAGTTTGGTTGTTCTGTTCTATGGTTGGGTGGAACTTGGTTGTTCAATTTGTGTTTCAACATTGTATTCAGATATGTACATCTAATTGTATCCTTGTTGAATGTTTTTGCTAATTAATAGCTACAAAATGAAAAGGCTATAGGATAATTTCCTTACAGGTTGATTATATTCACTGAGTAAAGATAAGAAAGCTATTGTGAATTTTAATTGCTAATGAAATTGAGTTATGTATATATGCATAGATAGTAATACATATATATGTTGGACTAGGCATTAAGAATGTTAGAACTATTGGTTGTATTCTGGAAAAAATTATAAGTGGATATGTGCTTAAATAGAAGACAACTGTGTGTATTTCCATATATCCATATATATGTATTTATGTACATAAATAGACATGCAGAATACCATAGAACAAAGATAAAGAAAATAATAGTTCCCCCTTTTGAAGAGAAATTGCATTTTGTGTATGTGATGGTCCATATACAATTAGAGATTCATAATTCTACATAACACATGCTATCATAGCTGTTTTAATGATGGAATTGTATTTCAAAATGGGGTTTCCCTTTACAATTTGTTTATTCCATTAAAAAAAAAATACAAATAACTAGTTTATCCATGAAACCCTGGTTCAAAATTATCATAGTAGAGTACCCTAGGGTGAGAACCCTGTAACACTAATAAACAAAACATGAGAAGTTTAAAATTAAATGCCTAGATTTGGAACTTGAATACCTTTCGAGTAAGGCGATCCCTTGGATTCGATTTCCTCGGAGTGATAAAATCTTGCAAGGGGAGAACTGTCAAAATTAGTAAATAGTGTTAAGAAATCAAACGAAATTAAATATAAAAGATTAAACAAATGAATAACACTTAGCTTATATCTGGCATGAATCAAATTCTCCACCGACGTTGAAGAAATGACCTGTCCATAGTACAAAGGGGAGGAGTGGACCCAGATATGGCTGATGGGTACCCTTGCAAGGAAAACAGGGCCCCATCATTAGTTTGGTAACCAAAAGGATCTAATTGAATACTCCAGAATGTAAACAAGTAATTAAACATTGCTAAAATTTTAATATTTTTCATAACAAGAATAATAAATTTCACACAGTATAGTAGCATGTCCCATAGAGGCGTATACTTCCCAATTCGGGACTATAGACAAGTTTGCAGGACATTGTTTCTGTAGATATCAAAACTTATGAGTTGTTGATTAAAAACTCAGACAAGGATACAAGCATAATCTGAACTTAAATTACGCATTTTTGAACCTACTGTAATCTTTAAATGAAGTATACATTTTGGGAAAATTACACACAGAGGAAATATTATGACTTTAACAATTCTTTTTTAAGTATGAAAAAAAAACGTGAATAAAATTAGAGGAAGTCCTGCAAACCAGTTACTAAACTTTATGCATGGGTAAGAAAACCTTATTTCCTACACAAGAAATGTTTTACAAATATACACCATGTAAATTGAAGGATAAATAAATCACAATAAGTTTCAGGATGTGTATTCTCTTTTTAAGAGTCAATAGTTTGGGGATTCTTGTTGTCCTCGCCTCTTTACGAATTCAGGAGACATATAACATAATACACAAGAAATAATGATATACAATTTATACATAAAGACATCATAAGTACATTTAATAATCACTGTAGAAACCCGAGAAGATTTAACCATGCGATTTTCGGGCAATACCTATGTCGTGAACAAATCAAACAAAAATAAAAGCATAAACGATAAGGAGAAGATCGAGGTCATGGTCTAACTTCTTGCTGAAAAAACCCTTAATATTATTACAGGATTATTCTTGAACCAAGAGGCTAAACCATCTGTGTGTGTTTCAGACAAGTCCTCAATGAAAACCATGAGAAGAGGGCAGTTACACTCTCAGGAAGGACTATTATCGTAAACTGCCACGGGTTACCCGATGGGGATTTATTACACAGAGCATGGATGGAAATGTATTCAGAGATTTAAATTACAGCAAAAAGAAGAATCTTAAACGGGAAGTCATAGGGGATAGTTATAGAGGTAGTTACGAACACGACTAATATTTCCAAACTAACATACCTTTTATAGGATATCTTAAGCAATAGAGTTTTCATGGGTTTACCTAGTATAGGAGGAAACCAATTGGTCGCATGCCATTTTCTTGTCTTACGTAGTGCAGGACCACTCAAAGTCATTGATTGATCTGGACTTACACACAGACAAACGTTACAGGGTTTAACGCTAGGCTTTTTTCCAAAATGCTGAGAGCCAAAATAAAAATGATACATTAGTTACCCACAAAGCTTTCGCAGTGAAAAGTAATGGTAGGGGGATGTTCGGGTACTCTGGACATGTGAATAAATGAATATGGAATGTCCACATTGGATAGGATAACGTATTATTCAGTACGTTGCAGAACCCTCAGAACTATTGACCAGAGAATTGATGTGTTTACGGACAATCTTAACTTCACATTTAGCCTAACTCCCTTAATTGAATTTTAGTGCTAATCCTTGTCACCAAGTCGGGTGGGATTTCATGATGGATAGTTAAGATTTAGGGTTGGATTTAATGCACTACCACGCTTAGGGTTATGACCTGTCATGCTTTCATGGGATTCTAACCCCTTAAACCCAAAAACCTTCGTTATCCGAGCAACCCTCTCGTTACAACTGGAATACACTAAGTTCGTTTAGTTACTGTGTTAAAGTTTAACGAAAAGCTGACAAGAATGACCACCACATGTATTAATTAGAGTGCGTATACAGAAAAAGTATAGAATTTATATTATATATATATATATATATATATATATATATATATATATATATATATATAAGTGAATAATGTTAAACTTCATATAAATCATGTGATCATATATATCTACGATCTCAATCACATAAGCTATCTTGTATGACTATATATGTATAGATATAGGAATGATATATATATCTATGTAGATATGGTAAGGTTTTTATATTCCACGACAACTCCAAACAATCTTGATACATGGGATATAAGAGTATAATAAAGGAGAAAAAACTTAATATATGGGATCATTTTGTGGTAATATTAAAATACTCATATATTAGATATGAAGTGGAAAGTGCTAAGACTTGTTTAAAGATAGAGATTTAGTGAAACACTATTATGAATCTCTTTGATAAAAGTAGAAACCATGTTAAGATAGGGTTACTATAGCCCTTTATGGACACAACAAGAATATGACAGATCCACTTCAATATTACAGTTTCGTGGATAGTCTAAACACTAGCCTGTTATGATAAAATGTTGAATGTACTGAACAATTGTCGCATGTACTGAATTCTTTTAATAGCACAGCTTCACGAAAAAATTGACTATATTATTATTAATCTCCTGTAACTATGAATAGTTATATGTTGTATTCCAATAGAGACTATTATAGTTTTAAACTTGATCAAGTATAGTAGAGTAAAGAAGTTTTAATGCACCTATGAAAATATTTTTTATTTGGTAAATTTGGGGTACATTACAGGACACATAGGTTATCACTCTTTTTTTCATAGGATGGTTTTTTGCTTGTTGTTCCGACAATTTTGATCCAAAATACCATGATCATAGTGCAATTCAACCCAGGTGTCAGCATGGAAATTTCATAGCAACCAGAATAGGAAAATGTGATCTTCAAGATCATGGTTGAAGATTTCGTTCAGGGTTGAATCAAGTGACATTATGCAAGAAAATATTTTTTAATAAATAAAAGGAGTAATCTTAGATTAGTTGGTTACTACATTCAAGTATTAGAAATAGTTGGAAATGTAAAGACCAAAGGGAGGAATTTTGAATAGCTAAAGGGAAGATTTCTCTTTCTTGATACTTTTGGATTTTCTCTAGACAAGGGACCATTATTTGAAAGTGGATTGGTATTTCTATTCAAGAATATTTTTATATACCTGATGTAGGACCCATACAAGATGCTAGACAATCAATCATTCATTAAATACATATGCAATGAAAACTTTGTTTTAACATAATTTCATTGATTTTCATTTCCACAAATATTTTACATTTTCTCAATGATAATTGTTAATAATATGATGAATTCAGTAATATGTTAACTCTAAGATTTAAAACTTAAAATAAAAGTATAAAAAAATACCTCCTCCATGGTTTGTTGAAGCTCGTTAGTTGCAATGTAGTTTTGCTAGTGGTAGGAGAGTGCTTCCAAGAATTATTTACCCATTTTCTTTTCCCACTTGCCGAGAGGTAAACCATAGAATCCTCCCAGCCAACTAGGAGCCTAGCTGACTTCCTAGATCCAAGAAAAAACTCAAATTTTTGGCCCTCCGTGCCTGTGACTCCAAGAACAACAAAGCACATATGCTCTAAGAAGACAATCACAAGAATTATATCTTCCAAGAATTTCACAACCTCTCATCATGGTCAAACCTTCCAATGCTCCCCTCACCCTTCCCCAAGTATCCTCAACCACCCTCATTATTATCCATCAACCTCCCTTATCTAGATTTTTGGGAAAATATTAAAATAAAACTAAAATATAAATGACTTGCATTAAACAACAATAAATAAAATGTAAAGTATTTCTTCTCATGCCAGCTAATAAATGTAATTTGAAAATTTTCCCCAAAATGTACATGACAACCCACCATCCTCATTTAATTTATCATACCAACCATGAATCAAAGTCAAAGAAGGTATTTAATGCTTCTAGATATTTTTGTTTGCAATATAATTTACATAGTCAATAAACATTCAATTAAATAGTTAATAATCTAGTTTAATAATTAATACATTAATTAATTGTACTAGTGTACATGTGTAGGGTATGTGTACATAGATATCAAACACATATCTCATGCATGTACTAACGATAAACAACCACTGCCTCTAGTGCATATTTCCTATATGATCACAACAATACATATAGGACATTATATAAAGTAATACATCATTTAATAATCTTAACGAACAAAATTTCACCAATTCAACAATAACTCATTATCACACTTAAAGTATCAATACGAAATCAAAAGAGATTTTTAAACATAGTAGTAACCAAGTGAGTGAACAATAGTAATATCTCTAATCCCCAATTAGTATTCTCAACTAACATTGAAGCATCCTTCCTTCCTAACCTAATTCCATCTTCCATCCTATCCTTTCTTCTGTTGGAATAAGATGGAGCGTCAACTATATTTACCTAACTCCAAATAAAACTCATAAGTGGAAGAGGCATACATCTCGACCAAGCTCCCCCAACAGGAAACTAGCATTCGCCATCACACGTCTAAGGGTGTGTGACTTTACACAACCCTCCCACGACTCTAGGTTTTGGAGGATAAATGGTGGGAAATACCTCCACCTCTCCTTATAGAACTAGGGTCAACACCCTACATCAATCCATACTGTGGAACTACTGTTCTTAGAGTCATGTCATCAGACAACCACTCTGGGCAAGTTGTGCATCCTATCAAAACCACACTTACCACATATCATAGCAATATTTCAAATCACAAATTAAATAATAAGTAGGACTTATATCATTATATCCTTGATGTCTATGACATCCATGTTTCCTTAGCACTATAGTCGTTTGGCTATCACATAAATCATCAATCTGTAGGTTAGTTCACCAATAACTCATATCCATGCATGTACACCATAATTTCATATAAGGATCCATATCTATATTGATGTTCAATTAAGAAATGTATGTTTATTTATATCATTATTTGCATCTATTATGCATTCACAACATAACTTGAACTAATATCCATGTACCAAATTTCCATATTTAAATTTGCAAGTTTGAACAATTCTCATAACTATCATAATTATGAACATATAAAAATAAAAATAGAATTATCCAACACATAAATAGGTCGAGATATGCACACCTCAAATGTTTATATCTATCTAACTAAGTTCAAATAGCTACTAAGGATTGAATTACTAATATGAGTAAAAATGAAGTTCTAATTGTTAAGTTCAAAATATGGGATGTTACACCTGATCTCTCTTGTTGTTTTTTCAAAATTTAGATTGGAAATTGGTATTTCTATATTTTTAATCCAATCCTTCTTCTTTTTTTTTAATTCTTGTTTGTTAACATTTTTGTTAAATGAAGAAGAGTTGTTAGCATTGCATTTATGTTAAATGTTGATTAGCTCTTTTTCATTAAATTATCATAAAATTTGTTTTGTGATTATTACATTATGCACAATTAACTGGATACTAAGAAACATAACAACTTTTCCATTAAGGATTATTTATATGATTTGTGGAAATTGTTGCATGTACTTTAATAGATAAATAGTCCTTTAAGAATTCTTTTTAGGAGGATGGTCATCTAAATTTCCTTCTTTTGTTTTATACTTGTTTCCTGTTAGCCAACAAAAATAACATTCCAGCCAGTCAATTTCTTGCAGGTTGTGAATGAA
Organism: Picea glauca; assembly: GCA_000966675.3. NCBI lineage: Eukaryota > Viridiplantae > Streptophyta > Pinopsida > Pinales > Pinaceae > Picea > Picea glauca. Next base: position 678,786 of record JZKD02S1593685.1, read on the forward strand.
CTGATATAACCTTAAAAAAAAAAATCATTAGACTATTTCCTTGTAATCATGCGTTTTCTAAATTTATAATTATATCTTTGGCTATGAGTGCAATGAAGTGCAAATGTAATTATTTCTATCTATTTTAAGTATCAATTGTAAGTCTATTCAAATAATTATTAAGGTGATGAATTATTTATGATTCTTGAGAATCTATCTTTCTTTTCTACACACTTCTACCTTTTTTCTCATTTTTTAGATAGGAATAGTGAATTAGTCTACTTTTATTTCAATAATCATAGGTTAAGTTAGATTAAATCATAAATGATAAAGTCTCTCTTTTGAAAGAGAAAAATTTGTGAGAGGAAAACCTCCCACGTGTCAGTTGAAAAGTACCATCCCAAACAAAAACAAGTCTAATTGGGGTTCATGATCATGTATTTATCCCCTGTTGCAGGAGGGAACCTTCCTACCTATCAACACCTAACAAAATTGAAGCTATGATGGAATGGATAATTCCAAAAACCTTTAAGAATCCTAGAGGATTGTTAGGTTTGATGGGCTATTACCACTATTTTCCCTAAAATTATGGTCAAATAGTACCACCTCTAATAATGATATTGAAAAAGGATATTTTTTCTTAGGGTCAAGAAGAAACCAAATATTTTCAAAAACGTAAGGTAGCTATGTGTAAAACTTCTATATTGGTCATGCTTGATTTGAAAAAACACTTTATTGTGGAGTGTGATGGCTCAGGGCATCACATTAGTGTAGTGTTAATGCAGGAAGGAAGGCCCTTTGAATTTGAAATTAACTAGCTTAAAAGAAAGAACTTACTCAAACCCATTTATGAAAATGAAATTTTGTCCATATTTCTTGTGGTTAATAAGTGGTGCCCTTAGCTAATAGGAAGACACTATAAGGTAAAAAAAACTCATGATAGTCTGAAGTACTTCTTAGAATAACAATTTCTTCATAATAGAAACAAAAATGGGTTAAAAATATGCTAGGTTATGAATTTTAAATTATCTACAAATAGGAAAAGAAAATGTGGTGGCATATGCACATTCAAGGAATTAAAAAGAAGATACAAAGGGATTACTTTGTGGTATTTCCACTCCACAAATTGGTTAGGTGGAATAATCAAGGTGATATGGATTATATAAAGAATGAAATGAAATGCGGGAATATAAATGGAAACACAGACATAGAAATATTATAGGGAGAATAATAATACAATGAGAACCAAATTATATTAATAAATGAAATAAGAAAAGACTGTGAAATGTAAAGCAATAAAAACTAGATAGAATGATGGTAACTTATCCATGAGGAGAGATATTTTAGCTACACTCATTTACAAGAAGACATTACAAGAGGATGAAATGTCATTTCATCACAAATTAATAAACCCTAAGAGAAAAAAAACCTAAATATCCAAAACCCTAACCCTAGGAGACAAAGTGCCAGAAGGATTTTGGGCCTCGAGGTGACTAGTTGATAGTCAAATTCTCGAGGGGGGCACAAATTTTGCATGCAATATATGTTTTGGGTGCACAGTATCTCATTATAAATATACAACTAATAAGTACAATTATTAAAATCCTAGACATGGCATGAAAACCCCAGGCCCCAGACTAGACAGAAAAAATCATTTAAGGCCTCAAAACATCCTTGGAAGTTTAGAAACTGAAACAATGTAGAGAAAAAAATCCATGTTGGAGATTGGTGTTGAGTTAGTGGAAGAGGTGGACAACTGATGTCCACTTGGATCATAAGGATACCATGGAAGCAATATCAAAAGTTATGTAATATCATTCAACAACTATAAGAGGATTCAAGTGCATTAGATAAATTTTTGTGGAAGAATGATTTATTGGAATATTAGGATAACCTATATTTGTGTAATATTTGCCAAAAAAAATATAAGTTCCTTTTGGAATTGCACACTTCTCCTATATGAGTAATTTAAGAGTTCCTAAAAACTTACCATCAGATCAAGAAGTATTTTTTATTCAAAGGTATTAAAATTGATGTTCACACATTTGTTGATAAATTCTTGGTTTTCCAATAGAGTAAGGGAGATAAAATCAAGAGCTTGTGTCTTCTACAACCATTATTCATACCATGCTAGTGTTGGAAAGAGGTGTCAATGGATTTTATTATAGGTCTACCAAATTCCAAGGGAAATAATGTCATCATGGTAGTGGTGGATCGACTCAAAAAGTATGACCATTTTTCTCTCTTTCTTATCCTTTTAAAGAAATTATAGTAGTTGCAGCATTCACAGAAATAGTTCAAAATATACATGCAAACCCCAAGATTATTGTAAGTGAGAGAGATCCAATTTCCATTGGTAATTTTTAGACTAATTTTTTTTCTTTGTAGAGTACTCAATTGGCTCAAAACTCCATTTACCATCCTAAATACGATGCACAAATTGAGATTATGAATATTTCTTCAAGGGTTTATTCATTGCTTTACATATAATAAATAGACAAAATGGATCAAGTGGTTGACCTTGGCAAAATGGTGGTACAACACATCCTTCCATACTTCATAACAAATGTCCCCATTTATGACAATTTATGGTTATCATCATTCATCCATCACATCACCCTTCAGAGAAAAACTGATGGTTCAAGCAATGGAGGACCACATAGAGCACCAAGAAGATGGTCTCCGACCATTGAAGGACAACGTTTTTATAACAAAAAATAGTTTGAAACCATGAGGAGATCGACATTTCATGGAAAATGAATTTGAAGTCGGGGATTGGGAATTTCTGATTCTGCAACCATATAAATAGATGTCCCTCACGCAAGAAAATAAGGACAATAAATTATCTCCCAAGTGGTATGGTACCTATAAGTTGTTGCAAAGGATTATAAGTATGTCTTACAAATTGGAGTCACCCTATCGATATGTATTTATGAGGGAACAAAATGAAACACATAAATATGATAGAAACACAAAGATGCAACAATATTCAATTTCTTTTAATGAATAAAATATGTAGAAACTATAAAAAATGCAGAGTGAAATTAACTTGCTAGAATGGTGGTAGATTATCTCTAAAGAGAAAGACATGTTGGCTATGCTTCATTTACAAAAATATTTACATCACACTCCATTTCATTCTTAAAGGACCTCCTTCACCTCAATTATATACAAGAGAATGACATGAGAATAATTCCCACGATGCATATGGGATAAATTGGTCAAAGATTACAAAATAACATAGGCATGTAAAACACAAGGACTTTCCGAGCGATCACCCATCCCAATACTACTCTATCCCAAGAACGCTTAAATACAGAGTTCTAATGGGATCCATTGCATTTATGCTATAGGAATGTACATAAGATCGTGAAGCAATCATTACATGATGACTATAATTAACAAATGGCGATGGAATTATATTACATTCCCCATCAAAAGGGTGGATATCATGAAAACATTGATTCAATGGAAAAGGTGGATAGCCACTGAGATCCACCTATATCAATCCTCCCCTCTTAGGAAGAAATGGTCCTCATTGTTTCATGTTCCCTTGGGAGATGGAGAATTTGTTTTTGAATCTAAACTTTGGTGAGCGACTTTCCTTGTTGAATTAATTGTCCTACTTGTACTTGGCATTAGCATGTGGAAGGATGTCATGAACCTATTGTTGGAGGTGTTGTTTCCGTTCAAAAAATATGGCCACATGATCTTCCATGGTCTGAGTGTGGGAGGACTCTATCGATGAAGATGGCCAAAACCAAGCACACTTGAAAAGGGTCATGGCCAATAGAGCGATGGTGAACATATGGAAGACTCTCATTATCTAGAAGCGAGTGTTTATAGATTGGACCATTGGGTAAGGGATCACTAGGAACCAAGTCAATGGAATGTTGGATGTGGTAGTAAAAAGGAACCCCAGTATGTGAAGAAGAAATATCTTTGTGTTACTCTAGAATATTGTCGACCTAATTCTATTGGATAGAAAGGTCATGGGACGAGGACGTAGTGGTCACAATGAACTTCTATTCACCTTCTAACTAGATCATGAAGAGGGAATTTTTTTTGGTCTGAGGGATTACTTTACAACACTATTTTGTCGAGATCAATGAAGTGGAAGTAGTCAAAACAACCTTTGGTACCCTATAAAACTGACCTCCCAGAGTAATAATGAAACTACGGGGTCGAGACTCATAAACAATGTGATGTTCCCACATATAAGGCTATCCTAAAAAAACATCACAAACTACGAGTAAGGAAACATCACACATAGCTCATCTTTAAAGGGATTTATGTCATAGATGTAACATCTCATTATACTAAGCACACTATTGACTAATTCATTGAGGAAACTTGTGTGTGAGTGATACGGATATGGTACATTGTGATTTAGTTTCGATTATGAATTATATATGATGATGATGATGATGTGTTCTTACTTATTATTATTTTGATGTATACTAGCAGATGTTATTGACAATTTTTCTTGAGTGTGAAGGACACATGATAGGTTATGGATGTTGATGGCATCAGTGGACTTCCTTGGACTCCAGATTGAGTCATGGAGTGGATTGTATTTGTTTGAGTACTTCATCTTATGCACATGTAACATATGATTGATTACAATATGATTTATGTATATGCATTATTGACATCATTTTTTTCAGTGGATGAATGCTTAACGATGCTTGCTAATCCGACTCACATAATGACTAAAGGGGCCATGCACAAAAACCATACATTTGAGGGAGAGGTGTGGCAGTGTCCCTGTCACAACCTACTAGCACTTTCGTCATGGTAAAAAATATAGGTTAAAAATTACCTAGTTCTATAGGTCCACGATATCATGAGGGAGGACTGAGACAATTTCTCATAAATATTTCTAAGGGGTGCAAAATAAGGCGGAGTCCTTATTCCTTAGAAGCCTTTAGTATCTCAAAAGGTCGACCGAGTGGAGTGTTGACTCCAAGGGTCAGAAAAACTTCCAAAACCAGTCTAAGGCGAGTTTCATCCTTGGAGCAAAGAGGTCCTTCTTGAAGGGCACATTGTGTAATTAAAACTGGAGTCAATAAATCTAGGTGGTGTAGAAACATTTGAAAAGATTGGACCTTGTTAGAATACATAATTAATTAAACAGTAAATTATGAATTATAAAGCATAGAAAAAGTATAATACTAAGTCTAACTATAGATTTAATTAAAGGAATAAAGGAATTATGACATAACTTAAAATATTTGAGAATATAATCAAACTCTAGGAAATAGGGAAATAAAATATAAAGGCTGGATAAAATGCACATGTGTGCATGAAATTAATAAAAGGGATTTTTAAAATAGAAATAAATAATAACTTGAGAGAATAGGTGTACATAGAATAGAATCTTGAGTCAACCTGATGCAAGAGCATCGCCAACAACAAGTGAGCATGGGGCAAGTGCCAACGCCTTTTGGCACATGATGAATTGTTTGAAATGTTTTGAAGTTCGATATGCCAAACGTAAATGAAACAATTAAGAAAGGGCGTACTTGTAGATTGTAATCATACATTGAGCATCCTGCTCTCGTCTAAAGGACTAAGAGGCATTTATGCTAGTAAATGTAAGTAGGTAGCTTTGAATTCTTAGATTAGACAATTTTAGGAGCCGAAGGGAAAACATATATAGACACCCTCACTTTTATCATTGTAACATGAGCAACATAATCAATGAAGAGAGCATAGATAAGAATAAGCAGAGAGTTGTGTAGAGTAGAAACCCATGTACATAAGTTCTGGATTAATACAAAAATCTTTGGTTCAGACTCATGGTGTCCAATTGCTTTTTGTGTTGTACATGTTGATCAATATATGCTTGTTTACTCTCTGCTATGCATTTGCTTTGATGCGTGAATTTATGATTTCATATTTAATGTCTGAAATATGAAGAGAGGGAGAGTAAGGAATGAGCTTCAATTGTTTCTATGTCTGAGCAAGAGTTTTCCTGCAAGGAGTGCAGTGAAATTGTCTGCAAGGTGTGCGTTGACAGAAGTCAGAGTTCATCTCTGAAAGCTCAAGAGGGATAACATTGTTCTCATTCTCGCAGAAGTGCAAGTTAAGCACAGGAGCCGTGCAAGGTGTGCGTAGGTCGAGTAGATTCTCAGAGTTTGAAACCTGAGGGAAGAATTGAAGGATTGCTTCTCCAAAAAGAGTGCACAGAGTCTAAGAATTCAAATGCTTGGAAGTATTTGAATAATTTCCACAAGGAGTGCATGAAGGAGTCTTCTTGAAGACTCGAGTTATGGAGAAAGATCAAGAGGGCTAGTGCTTTCAAAAATTGTAAGAAGGCGCAGTGACGTTGTTTTGCAGGTGGATTAGTTTTGTGAAAGAACACTTTGTTCATTTCGCAGGAATCATCAAGGACGAATTTGACGGTCAAAATTCTCCGAGGGGAATTCACAAAGTCTCGAGGGCTGTCAGATCTTGCAGAGGAGAAAGTAGGTTACGGTGGGTGTTTTTCTACATGCAAGCTTAGGATAAATCAGGTCGTAGGATCTGAACCAACATGGGTCATTGGATCACTCACAAAATATCATTTTGGGGTTTCGTGAGTTGGAGAACTAAAACCTTTGCATCAAGATTCGCGAGGTTGCGAAAGGCGAAGTCCTGAAGTAGAGAGAGAATATGAGCCATTCGTTGGAAGTAGGACATGTGTCGCAAGATCCTCTCTATCGGGGATTCAGACATCGGGGTTCAGAGAAGGAATTCCTTCGACTTCGCAAGTGATGAAGTCGTGAGAAGATCGGGACCGTCCATTCGAAGAGGACAGGTGGCAGAGATCTAGGGATCACGTGGACTTGGAGGTTCGCAGGGTGAGAGCCTAAGAGTTGGGTGCTCCAAGTCGTGAAGTCGTGAAATCGTGAGGAGCGAGGATAGTCGTCACATCTAGGTCACGAGAGGACCATCGGATCAGGAACCCCATCACATTTTGTGCATTCAGGGGTTTGGAGGTTGAAAGGAGTTGTTCTCGACATCAAGAGTCGTGAAGTGCAGAGAGCCGAGGCACGAGTGTGGAAGTATGGAAAAACCTCAAGGTAGGGCCCGTGTGATAGACAGGCGGACACACATCACCTATTGGAAGGAGTAAATACCCCGTTGACTTCTCGTGTCTCAGGGATTCGTGAGATAAGAGTACGTAAGTTCCAACATTTGACTCACGAATTCATGAGTAGCAAGAATACGAGGAGAAAAGTCAAATTTGCTTCTCAGGGTTTCGTGAAAGGAAGGTGCCAAGGTTGGACATTCGAATGCGTGAAGGTGTGAGAGGCGAGAAGTGATAGCGCTTAGCCTAGCTGGTGGTCGTGCAAGGAGGGAGATGACAAAAGAAGAGCCATACCTGTATCGGCATTTTGGGTATCGCGAGATTTCAGAGGAAGAGTCGGTAGTCACGACTTGCGAACTCGCAAGATTGCAAGCTATGAAAAGGACCTGTGGATCGATAAATTGCAGATTCCAACGAGGAATTGAAAGGAGTTGCTTCGGCTCAAGGGAGATAAAGAATGATCATGTGAGTGGATATCAGTCTTAGGGCCAATAGGTCTGCATCAATTTTGGTATCAGAGCTTGACTCTGTTTCTATATTTCAGACAGGGAAAGTGAGAAAGAAATCTCAGCACTGCCACCAAGAAGAAGAGACATGAAAACACCTGATCTGCTAGAGGAAAGGGAAATGCCAAGAGAAATGAGTAGGCAGGTGCCAAATCTAGCCATGGAAAGAGAGATGTGTGACATACGTTCTAGACTCGAGGACATTGAGACAACACAGAGGCGCACAATCGGTGTTGGATATGTCAGTGATTCTGAAAGTGAAGCTGAAGCTGGACATGAAGGAGAAGAAGTTACAGCAGAAGATGTAGCAAATGAACACCTCATTAGGGTTGTTGCAAGAATGGGTGCTAGGGAAAAAATGGATATTCTAGTATATGAAGGAAACCTGGATGTTGAAGAGCTTCTAGACTAGATTAGAGCTCTAGACACATATTTTGACTATGAAGATGTCGAGGAAGACAAAAAGGTCAAACATGTTATCACAATATTGAAAGGACATGCAACATTATGGTGGGATGAGCTACAAGATGACAGACGTTGTAAGGGCAAGCAGAAAATCAAGAGTTGGGATCGGATTATCACAAAGATGAAGGAGAAATTCATTCCTAGGGATTACCAAATTTCTATGTTTCAGAGAATGCAAAATTTGAGACAGAAACTGATGATAGTGAAGGAATATACTAAAGAATTATGTAGGTTGAACATCAGGGTAGGTCATCATGAAAGTGATGATGAAAAGGTTACCAGGTACATGAATGGTATGAGATATGACATTCAGGATGAGATGAGCATGATGACCATATGAACGATGGAAGATGCTTATCATATGGCTCTGAAGGCTGAAGAGAAGCTGAGCTGAAAACAAGGTCAAAGAGGCTAAGGCAGAACTCAACCCAGAGGCAAATCTGTTTCCCAGGATAGAAATCAGAAACCCAAGGAAGACTGGAAGAAACCTCGAACTCAAACTGAAAGAGGTGGAAGCTCACAGAGAGGGAAACATATAGAATAGAGAGGTCAGTATACTGATGGAAACATTTTTCCTCGTACCAAAGGTAGAGGAAGAGGAAGAGGTGGAGTAGTGAAATGCTTCACATGTGGAAAAGTTGGACATAAATCTCATGAGTGTCCAAAAAAAAAGAAAGAAGGTGGTGAAACTCACATTGCCGAAGCATAGAGGCAGAATGTTGAGGCAGAAGATGCTTAAGGAAGAAGATCGTTGATGATGCGAAAAGTTCTCTTAACGCCAGAGAAGGAGGTGGAGAGTTTAGTCCAAAGGAACAGACTTTTTCGGACTGCTTTCAAGACCAAAGACAGGGTATGCAAAGTCATCATGGATAGTGGTAGCACAGATAATCTCGTTTCTACATAGATGGTAGAAAAGGTGCAGTTGGAGACTATTGAACATCCAAGCCCATATAGAGTTTTGTGGCTACAAAAAGGACATCAGGTAAATGTCACTAAACAATGTTTAGTTGAGTTTAAACTAGGAGGGTATAAAGATGAAATACTCAGTGATGTTATTCCCATGGATGTTTGTCATCTATTGTTGGGTAGACCATGGAAATATGACAGAAATGTGATTCATGATGGGAGGAAGAACACATACACCCTAGAGAAGAATGGGAGAACTCACATGTTGCTTCCAATCAAAGATAAGGAGGTGAAACCTGAAGTAAGAAACAATGTACTTCTCATGAGTGGGAAGGAACTTCTTACAGAGGTCAAGAAGAAGGAAGAACCACAATTCATTGTGGTTAGGAAGCCTAAAATTGTTTTAACCAGTAGTAAGTACAAGGATAGATGATTTACCGGAAGAGGTTCAGGAGCTACTGGAAGAGTTCATTGATATAGTAGTGGACGAACTACCTCGTTCATTGCCACTGATCAGAAGTGTGAGTCATCATATTGATCTCATAGCTGGAGCTAGTTTACCAAAAAAAGCAGCGTACAGATTGATGCCGCAGGAGAATGAAGAGGTCAAGAGATAGGTCAAGGATTTAATGGACAAAGGGTTGGTTATAGAAAGCTTGAGTCCATGTGTTGTTCTGAAAGTGCTCAATTCGAAGAAAGATGGAGGCTGGAGGATGTGTACTAACTCAAGAGAAATTAATAAGATAACCATCAGGTATAGATTTCCATTGCCAAGAATGGATGATTTGATGGATTTCTTAAGTGGGGCCAATTTTTTTTCGAAGATTGATTTGAAAAGTGGATATCACCAGATTCATATGAGAGAAGGTGATGAACAGAAGACAACCTTCAAGACTAATGAAGGTTTGTATGAATGGCTTGTTATGTCATTTGTCTTAAAAAATGTGCCAAGTACCTTCATGAGATTGATGAATGAAGTTCTGAAGGAGTTCATCAGAAAATTTGTCATTGTGTATCTCGATGACATACTGATTTTCAGTAAAACAGAGGCAGAGCATCTGAAACATTTGGCTACAGTGATGAAGAGGCTATAGCAAGAGAAGTTGTTGATAAACATGAAGAAATCCTCATTCATGAAGATAGAGCTCATTTATTTGGGTTTTTTTATTTCTGCAGACAAGTTGAGGATGGACCCAGAAAAGATGGAGGTAATTAAGAATTGGCCATCACCGAAGAGTATATTTGAGGTGAGAAGTTTTCATGGATTGGCTAGTTTCTATAGGAAGTTCATCAGGAGTTTCAGTTGAATTAGTGCACCGATGATGAACGCAATGAAGAAGAGACACAAGCATTTTCACTGGACAAAAGAGGTGGAGAAAAGCTTCAATTTGTTGAAAAGGAAAATCACAAAACAACCAATTTTGGTGTTGTCGGATTTCAAAAAGACATTTCAAGTAAAATGTGATGCAAGTGGATTTGCAATAGGGGCAGTCTTGAGCCAAGAAGACGGGCTGATAACATACTTCAGCGAGAAGTTGAATGAAGTGAAAGTGAAATACTCCACGTATGACAAGGAGTTCTATGCTATTCTTCAGACATTGAAGAAATGGAGACATTACTTAATCCCGAAGGAGTTTGTCTTATACAGTGACAATCATGCTTTGCAATTTGTGACTCAACAAGAGAAGTTGAATCAAAGACATGTTAAATGGGTTGAATACATGCATAAATTTACTTTTGTAACTAAGCATATTTATGGAACTGCTAACAAAGTTGTTGATGCTTTGAGTAGGAAATGTTTGTTGTTGCAGGAGTTCAGAGTCAAAACACTGGGTTTTGATGATCTCGGGGACATGTATAGAGATGATCTAGATTTTAAAGAGGCGTATGAAGCAGATGAGAATCCAATTCTCAGAGACATAATTCAATGGACAGAATACATGATCTAGGAAGGATTATTGTTTAAGGGTAATCAACTTTGTATTCCAAAATGCTCCATGAGGGAGAATTTGTTGAAGGAGAAACACAGTGGAGGATTGGCCGAGCATTTCAGTCATGAAAAGACATTCTCAAAGTTAAACGCGTCATATTTTTGGCCAGGAATGAGAGCAAACATCAAAAGGTTCATGGACAGATGTAGAATTTGTCATTATTCAAAAGGAAAGAGGCAGAATGCAGGTTTTTATCAACAGTTACCCATACCTAACAGGCAACCAGGAGTGCTAGTGCAGAGGATTTCGCAGAAGTGATGAAGGAACTTCACAGCCAGGTGAAGGAGTGATTGCAAAACTCAAGCCAAGAGTATAAGCGCAGAGAAGATCAACACAGGAGACAACTTCAATTTGAGGTTGGTGATTTGATTCTGGCACATCTGAGAAAAGAAAGGTTCCCGAAGGGGACATATAACAAACTAAAGATGAAGAAGATTGGACCATGTACGGTATTGAAGAAATTTGGGGTAAATGCTTATGAGATTGAATTACCCGATGGAATCATAATTTCTTTGATATTCAACATCTCATATTTGTACCCTTACAAAGCTGAGGGAGCAGGAGCAGGTAATGAACAACCGGAGGTTTAGTGGACTAAACAGATGCTAGTTGCAGAGAAGGCATAGATGGAAAACATATTGGACAAAAGAGTTAGTAACAGGACCAGAAGAAGGGAATATTTTGAATACTTGGTCAAGTGGAAGGGACATCTAGTTGAAGATGCCCGCTGGGAGAATGAAGTAGAGATTCAAAATCATGGATAGACCGTGCGAGAGCTCATGGACAGGAGCCCATGAAAAATTTCAAGCGAGGGAGTATGATGCAGGATCATCGCCAACAACAGGCGAGCGTGGGGCAAGTGCCAATGCCTTTTGGCACATGATGAATTGTTTGAAATGTTTTGAAGTTCGATACGCCAAACATAAATGAAATAGTAAAGAAAGGGCGTACTTGTAGATTGTAATCAGACCTTGAGCATCCCGCTCTCGTCTGAAGGACTAAGATGCATTTATGCTATTAAATGTAAGTAGGTAGATTTGAATTCTTAGATTAGACAGTTTTAGGAGTCGGAAGGAAAATGAATATAGACACCCTCACTTGTATCATTGTAACATGAGAAACATAATAAATCAAGAGAGCATAGAGAAGAAGAAGCAGAGAGTTGTGTAGAGTAGAAACCCATGTAAATAAGTTCTAGATTAATACAAAGATCTTTAGTTCGGACTCATGGTGTCCAATTGCTTTTTGTGTTGTACATGTTAATCAATATATGCTTGTTTAATCTCTGTTATGCATTTGCTTTGATGTGTGAATGTATGATTTCATATTTAATGTCTGAAATTTGAAGAGAGGGAGAGTAAGGAATGAGTTTCAATTGTTTCTCTATCTGAGCAAGAGTTTTCCTACAAGGAGTGCAGTGAAATTGTCTTCAAGGTGTGCATTGACAGAAGTCAGAGTTCGTCTCTGAAAGCTCAGGAGGGATAAAATTGTTCTCATTATTGTAGAAGTGCAAGTTAAGCACAGGAGCCGTGCAAGGTGTGCGCAGGCCAAGTAGATTCTCATAGTTTGCAACGTGAGGGAAGAATTGAAGGACTGTTGCTACAAAAAGAGTGCATAGAGTCTAAGAATTCAAATACTTGGAAGTATTTGAAGAATTGCCGCAGGGAATGCGTGCAGGAGTCTTCTTGAATACTCAAGTTGTGGAGAAATATCAAGAGGGATAATGCCTTGAAGAATTGTAAGAAGGTGAAGCGACATTGTTTTGCAGGTGGATAAGTTTCGTGAAAGAACACTTTGTTCATTTCGTAGGAATTGTCAAGGAAGAACTTGACGGTCAAGATTCTTTGAGGGGAATTCGTGAAGTCCCGAGGGCCGTCAGATCTTGTAGAGGAGAAAGTAGGTTACGGTGGGTGTTTTTCTATGTGCAAGCTCAGGAGAAATCACGCCATAGGATCTGAACCAACAGGGGTCGTTTGATCACTCACGAAATCTCATTTCGGGGTTTCGTGAGTTGGAGAACTGAAACCTTTGCATCAAGATTCATGAGGTTGCGAAAGGAAAAGTCCCAAAGTAGAGAGAGAATCTGAGCCATTTTTTGGAAGGAGGACACGTGTCGCAAGATCCTCTCTATCGGGGATTCAGACATCGATGTTCAGAGAAGGAATTCCTTCAACTTCGAGAGTGGCGAAGTCGCAAGAAGATCGAGACCATCCATTTGAAGAGGACAGGTGGCAGAGATCTAGGGATCTTGCGAACTCGAAGGTTTGCAGGGTGAGAGCCCAAGAGTTGGGTGCTCCAAGTCGCAAAGTCTCAAAATCGTGAGGAGCAAGGATAGCCGTCAGATCTAGGTCACGGGAGGACCGTTAGATAAGGAACCCCATCGCATTTCACGCATTCGGGGGTTCGTAGGTTGAAAAGAGTTGTTCTCGACATCAAAAGTCACGATGTGCTGAGAGCCGAGGCACGAGTGTGGACGCGTGGAAAAACCTCAAGGGGATTCGTGAGATAAGAATACGTAAGTTACACCCTTCGACTCGCGAAGTCACGAGTAGCGAGAACGTGAGGAGAAAAGTCAACTTCGCTTCTCAGGGTTTCGTGAAAGGAAGGTGCCAAGGTTGGACATTCGAACTCGCAAAGGTGCCAGAGGCGAGAAGTGCTAGCGCTTAGCCTAGCCGACGATCGTGCAAGGAGGGAGCTGACAAAAGAAGAGCCATACCCATATCGGCATTTCGGGTATCGTGAGATTTGAGAGGAAGAGTCGGGAGTCACGACTCACGAACTCGCGAGATTGCGAGCTCCGAAAAGGACCTGTGGATCGATAAATTGCAGATTCCAACAAGGAATCGAAAGGAGTTGCTTCGGCTCAAGGGAGATAAAGAACGATCCTATGAGCGGATGTTGGTCCAAGGGCCGATAGGTCTGCGTCACAACCTACCACTAGTCTAACTAGAATAAGACTCTAAATCCAACTCTAGATAAGATCTAGTTAGGAGACACTCATTAAAGGAGATTTTGGGGAACAAAGGGACAACTAAGAGAGAAAATAAGAACACATTGGGGAATGTGAGGAAGATTGAGTTTTTAAATAAAATAAAAAAGGTAATTTCTTATGCAACTTGGGGAGAGTGTGACAATTTTGTAGCTGAATAATCCTAATTAAATTAACTAATAAAATTATTAATTGTGCATGAGGACATGTGTCATTGGAGATTTTTATATAAAGAAAATGAGGTAGAAGCGAAATGGATTTCACTTATTCTTGGTAATGTTATGTTTCCAAAATTATTGTGGATTGTGTTCTACTTGTGAGAGTTGGGATACGAAGCATGTAAAAAGAGTGGAATTTATTCCTTGTGGGGCAAAGCTTGGAGCTATTGTTTGTTGGTTTCCTGTGTGTGGCCCCTCTGCAACTCTGGGGGCCAAGGGGGAAGAAGAGTACCCCTCGTATTGGCTTGGGGGTAACAGTGAATTTTCGGTGTGTAATGTACCTCAAAAATCACCATAGAAAAAAAAAATTATTTGTACATTTATCCTTGAAAAGTTTTCGAGATCTAAAGCAAGTAAGCTTTATGTTAGAAGACTTTAGTATGAAGGTTTGTTTAGAGTCTTTACTGTCATCGAATGTCCTTGCCATTTGACTTAAGTTTTCTAATCAACGATATAATGAGCATTTACTCATCACTTCAAAGTTTAATTAAGACCCTGAAATTTATAATTACTCGCTTATCTGCTAGTACCTATAACACTACCACAGTCTTAACAATACAAGCAACTTTGGAGTTTTTATGACCAAGAACCCTACATAAAAATATTACCCTATGTCTGCAATACAATCGACTTGTAATATGGTCTGTTACTCCCATACCTCTATCCGGGATGAAGATTCTCCAACGTTCTTTTACCAGTCTAATCATTACATTAATAAAGTTGTTCCCTTAACAATAAGTTTTCTTCTAAGTTCCTACGGCTTTGTGAATGAAACAGAGGTCAATCGAGTTTTCGGTGATCACGAGTACCGAACAAAACAAAGGACCCTATTGTTTGCTGAAATCCAAAATACAGAACGACTGTGGCCAACATTTCGGGGTATCGGGATTCGGGGTTTCACGAGTACAAGAGCCGGACATCAATACACAATATTTCCTGAATTTTCGAGGAGATGCTGAGCACTTCAGGGTTTCGAGGTTCAGGATCTCATGAATACCCAAGTCAATCATCAACACACACAACTCCTGAATTTGCTAAAGGTGATCAGTACTTCGGGAATTCAGAGTTCGGGATTTCGCGAGTGCAAGTGTCCAAACAACAACATCAACAAATTTCTGAAATGAAAAAAAGGAAAAGGTGAGACCCACATTTTGGGATTTCGGGGTTTGAAATTTCATGAGTTCCGGTGTCCAAACATCGACATACAACAATTCCCGAAATTGCGAAAAGAAAGGAACGTGGAACTAACATTTCGGGATTTCGGGGTTCGGAATCCTGCGACTTCAAAATCCAAAACACCAACCATAAACAATTCCCGAAATTGTGAAAAGAAAAGAACGTGAAGCCAACAATTTAGGATTTCGGGGTTCGGGGTTTCGGGGTTTCAAATGTCAAACTACAACATACAACCATTCCCGAATTCCTAAAGGTGAAAGGGTGTGGGATTAACACTTTGGGATTTGGGAATTCGGGTTTTCAGGGTTTCAAATGTCAAACAACATAACACAACAATTCTCGAATTCTGAAAGGTGAAAGGGTGTGGAATTAACACTTCAGGATTTCGGGAATCGGGTTTTCGGGGTTTCACATGTCAAACAACATAACACAACCACTCCCAAATTCCGAAAAGTGAAAGGATAAGGAATTAACATTTCAGGATTTCGTGATTCAGGTTTTCACGGTTTCAAATGTCAAACTGCAACACACAACCATTCCCAAATTCTAAAAAGTGAAAGGATGAGGAATTAACACTTTGAGATTTCGAGATTCGGGTTTTCGGGGTTTCAAATGTCGAACAACAGCACCCAACAATTCTCGAATCCCTAAAGCATAAGGACTTAAGAATTTTACATGCACTGAAGGATACAAAAGGATAAAGGTTTTCTGTAAGGGAAAATATCTAAATTCGTCATAGACCTTGACGAAGGAAAGGGTAGCCCATTCTGAAAAGAAACAAGGAAGCAAAAACCTTCGAAAGGCATCGATTCTCAAGATTGTTTTAGCATCCGAAAAAAACAAAAAGGGATTTCCAAAATTCTTTAACTCCTGAATTTTGTCATTCTAAACACATCTAATATATTGTTTGCATATTGTTAAAGCATATTGTTAGATACATAGAATCTGATAAAACATTCGAACAAAAAGTGGGAAGAATTTGTTACAGATCTGATTTAATCAGATTCAATACACCAGATGCAAAAAGGGTCATACAGACAGAGAATGTAACTTATTCCAGTTCAGACTCAATAGATACATAACATCAAAAGCCATAGCCATTCATAACAGAGAGGGGAAAGTTAACATATTTGAATCCAATCCGCAGGAAGACAAAGGGAACAACTACATTCCTCCCAACCGTAGAACAGGGCAGCCAAATCTACTTGCCTGATTCACCCCCTAACCTGACCATGAATCCATGAAGGCAAACTTGGAAACTCCTCCTCAGCAATGTCCTTCAATTCCGACAACTATCCTCTTTCCTCACACTTACTCAACAATGCTCATAATAGCAAGGCAATTCTGTTTCAGCAAGCTCCTCTTGCCTCACACTCAATCCGCAGTGTTCATAACAACAAGCGAGCTCAGAAAACCTCTTCCTAGCATACTTGGCAGCATCATGCCTCCTCGCATATGCTATTTATCAATTTTGCCCAAGTCTTTTTTCCTCCTTTGGGGATTTTTGCAACTTCTTAATCCTTGATTTTCAGGGGCTTCCAGTGGCCAAATCTTTGATTTCCCACTTCTCATAATCAACCTAGAGGCAGTTCCAACATGTTTCCCCCACTCAAGGAGTCATGGTCAGCTGATTTTTAACGTGGTTGTTCCATTTGTCCTCCTACAGTTAATATAAATATTCTGTTGTGATACAAGTGTCATAGTCAAATAGTTAGTTGAGTCCAAACAGATCTCTACCCAACAGTCACAGTAATTAAATACAATTATTAAATTCGAAATTCGGAATTGCCATAAATGGCAAAAAATAATCGGATTCAAATTTGCCAAAAACGAAAAATAAATTTCCAGCACACAAAAATAAAAATATTTATTTTTGAGGAATGTCACACGGTGATTAGAAAGCAAAAGAAGAAAAGGAGTGCAAGTCTTTGAATGGCATATCCAACTCTCCGTATTCTTGGTTCCGATATTTTTAAGTTGAAATTATATTTGTAATGTGATTAAATTGTATTTTAATTTTAAAGGACAATGATGTATTGATTGTATTCTGAAAATAAATTTGTAAGTTCTCCCATGAGTCCTTGAGTGATCTTATTGATTTGTTCTCTGCTATTTTATTTTAATAACCCAAAAAATTAGAAACTAAATTATACACTACCATTTTGTTTTATTTGCCAAATCAGAATTTAGAAAAACCATGAGATTGTTTCCAAATTAATCTACAGTCCAGTGTTTGAATGTCCTTAGTTCACGACCATTTTAATCGCAACCTTGATTTAGGAATCATACTCTATCTCTATAAAATATCTATTCTTAGGAACCTTTTCATGTGTACTGCGTGCTTGTATTTATGTACAATCCGTAGCATTAAACTTTTAATTCTTGACATATGTTGATCGGGAGCAGCGTTATTCCTAAACTAAATGGCTTGGTCGTTGTATTATTTACTTGAAAAATTTGAGTCCGATTTTTTGTTGATCTCTGTAAATTCTATCAATAAATCCGAATTTAAAATGTGTGTGGTTTTGCTAACTTAATCGAAAGTCCAACACATATATTTTTATTGGGTCGCTTCCTTATTCCATACGAATTTATTGAGCTTGACTTCTGTCTTAGTAACTATGATTTTGTGGTTTTAAAATTTTGAATCCTTCTGGTCTTGAGATTTGATTCTTTGCAAATTGAATGATATAGGATTTGTATGACATTGCTAAACAATTTGCATTCTGAAATTGAATCTGTATGGGCTTTAAAAGAAAACGCAGATACTCATTCTAGAAGATCGTAGGGCTTGTGTTTCTAGAAAATTCATATGAATCGTTTCATTATCAATTTACACGACTTGTAATAAAATTTATTACTTGATCATTCAAAAATTTAGATTCGAATGACGATTATTTTAAAATTTAATTGCCAATTCGACAGTTTATAATTCGTTGCTCGTGGTCAATTATGTTTACTACTTTTTGGACTTTGAATTTTATTAAATAGTTGCTATACAGTATCACTCTGGAAACGCGAAATTTAGGGACGTTGTCGGGATACAGTGCAAAACAAAAATTTGGAATTTGTATGGATCGTTACACTTTTAGTTTGAAATTCTGGACTAATACCTGTAGTGACTTCATAGTAATAATTGTACATCCAGAGGTGAGATTGTTTATTATATGCATTTTAATTGCATGTGCGGGATATTAAATCTATGAAGCCGCTTAATAGATGGAAAACCCGAAACTAGAAATTGTATTGACAATTGACTTTTATTAGTAAATCCAGAGCTAGGAATTTGTTACTTCTTATAAAATTTATTTACGGTTGGAGAATGGTATTAGATATGATCGTTTTATATTTAGTTCATGCATTGTGAACAAAAATATAATATATATGGTAGTTTCCACTAAAACTAAAATCCCCAAAATCAGAACGTATCGGATCGCTCCAAAAGCTTCATGTGTATTGAGTTTTTTTACTTAGATTATGGAAGTGTGTTCATTACACTTCCATTGTGTTGATGTCAAAGGAGTAAAGGAGTAGAGAGTCCCTAACAACAACATTTCAATCTCTCGTGGGGCTAGGTGAGAAAAGACATGAACATCACTTTAAGCTTAAAGTCCTGGACACGAATACACATTGAACTTAGTAACACCCTCCTTGTTATGACAACGACTCTTTAACACGTGAATTTTTTTTCGTGTGTTAAGGTGTGTGCGCGTGTAGAAGTAACAGACACACTTGACTCTACGTCGCCACCCGACAACCAACAAGACGCAACCATGAAGATTACCACAAGAAGACAAGGGTGCACAACAAGTAGCTGCAAGCAATGAACGACCCAAGACACAAGGCGCACACAAGTACTGCAACAATAACGACCAAGGACATATGGCGCACACAAGTACTACAACAATAACGACCAAGGACATAAGGGTGAACTACGCAAACATTCAACGACATACTGGATTAAGCACAGTACGAACACAGAGAGAAGAATCCATAGTAGTAGGTCTTACTATTTCTGCACAGGAAAGCAGGGCGTTTAATCTTAGTTCTCTGCTCCGGAGAGAGAGAAGGTCAGATAGGCTCCTGGCTGACTGCTCAGGCAGAAACTAGTAATCCCCTCAGGTGCATCGCAAGAGTGGAAACCATGCCTTTAAAGGGCCCGAGACTCTTGATACGGCACTGGATTCCTTACATGAAATAATCACCCACAGACAAAACTCCTAGGGCTACCTAGGGGTGTCTACATCCCTCCCTACAAGGACTAACCAAGCCATAAGATGATCATGACCTCATACAACATAAATTATATGAACAAAGCGTCCGCGAGGAAGGCGCAAGTAAGAAGGACTCCGACATTGACCATCCATGAAAAAGACTCACTAACAAATTACAGACCAATTGCTCCAATTAAAATTTAGTAATCGACGAGTTATCCAACCTTAAATAATGTAAAATTAGTTAACTGCCATCTCGGTTTACTGAATTATAAAAATGGATTTCACTTCGATTCACGGACCCTACATTTTATGAGTCATCCATCATGTTGTGATTACCATGCATTCACCATAACACCACCATATCCTTGCTTTCTAGAATACCCCAATATTGCAATTAAAATGCTAATAACTTCCGCTTAAATTGTTACCATCGACCATGGAATCATAATGTCATTACCATAAACTACAATTATAATAGAACCCTAATATTAAGACGACCGTATTAAAAACCCAATATTAACACAACAATATTAAAACCCTAATATTAAAAGATAACATTAAAACCAAAATATTTAAAACCCAAATATTATACCACAATATTAAACCACAATGTTAAACCACAATATTAACCCACTTATTATTAAACCACTTAATATTAAACCATCATACTAAACCACTTAATATTACACCATAGTATTAACCATAATATTAAATCAAAATCTTACAACGATAATATTAAAACCAATATTATAACTATCATAGAACCATATATTAAAACGACAATAATAAAAACCAGAGTAATTAGAACAGTATATTAAACCAAGACCTAAACGATAATAGAACCATATTTGTAATGAAACCGCATTATTAAAACCAGAATTTTAAACAACACATTAACACCAAGAATTAAAATGATAAGAAATCCATATTTAAAATGAGACATCATTATTAAACCGAATTTTAAAAGCAACATATTAAAACCATGAATTAAAACGATAAGAAATCCATATTTAAAATGAGACAGCATTATTAAACCGAATTTTAAAAGCAGCATATTAAAACCATGAATTAAAACGATAAGAAATCCATATTTAAACTGAGACATCATTATTAACCGAATTTTAAAAGAAGCATATTAAAACCATGAATTAAAACGATAAGAAATCCATATTTAAAATGAGACAACATTATTAAACTGGATTTTAAAAGAAACATATTAAAACCAAGAATTAAAATGATAATAAAGTATTCGCCAGGGTTGGAGAGCCAGGATTGGATTTACCTGCGACTGGGAGCTGGCAACCTCGCCACGCAACGAATGTAACAGAGGTAAGTAATGGCAATGATGCCCGAAGGGACGTGCCCCGGGAAGACGCGCGGGCAGAAAGCGTGTGCTCGCAGACAAGGGTGGTTTCATACGGCAATGGAGGGACCGCCATGCAGCTGGGAGGACACGTTTTACTCTCGGTTCAACGCCTCTTTTAGACAACGTCGCCAGAGATAACAGGGGGCGGCTAGAATGTAAAGAATTCACCGAAAGCATTCAGAATGAGGCATTCACATAAGGAATAACACCCAAGAAGCCAGGCATTTACACGGTCGATTAAGATTATGGGACAACCTTCATCTTTATTCAATACAAATTTATGAAAGTCTATATGATAAACTTCATCTACTTATTATCATAAATTAAAAAATGGTTAAAATGAAAATAAACATATTAAATTTTATTAATTATTACATCTAAATTATTTGCATAACCATAACCACACCTCAAGAGATTATTTACATAACCACACCTCAGAAAGAAAAACTCGTGGATACAATACAATGGAGACATGATTGAAACCACCATTTTTTTTGGGACAGACCAAGAATTTGTTTTCTTCCAAGGGTTCTAATTAACAATGTAACAAGCAATGGACACAGCCAGAATAACTGACAAACAGAAATAGATATGATTCCACCATTTATTGAAGCTCAACAACCCTAACCCAACGTTCTCCCATGAATTTAATTAGTTCTAAAACAAGCAAATGGGGCCTTGTAAACGGATTAGGGAAAGACAAAAATTCAAGAGATACAACCATCGACTAGAAATAAACCATTGTATGGATGGTCCAAACAACATCCGTTGGTATTCTTCAATCATTTGCATCTGTAAAAAGAAAATTTAACAGTAATCCATAGAGCTACAAAAGACTGGACATTAGGTTTTTTTTTAAAAGAATGACTGTGACAACAATTTAAAATGCAATTACAACAACTTGTAAACTCATGGGTGAAACGAAATGCCCACGGTGATGTACAGAATACCATCACTAAATAAAAAAGCCCCCCTAACAAGGAAAAAAAACGCCCACGGGATTGATTTCACCCACAGAGGATGAATGCCAGCAATAATATAATCACCCCAGTCACAAATAGAGATTCCCACAGTCAAGGAGAATGCCAGGGAAAACATCTGAAATCTCCACAGAAAACATTTGAACGCCCACATAAAACACTCAGAATTAAAACCAAAATCACAGAGCAAGTTCACCAAATAAACGCAGGGATTTTTACCCAAAATCGAAGAGAAAGTCCACTGTAAAAATGCAGGGAATTTAAACCAAAAAAATGCAGGGAACACTAAGAGGAGTGCATGGCCAGGTTCTCTGGTGAAGAATAAAAACATGGTTATTGTCACTACTTTAGAGTTTTAAATAAAACAACAATTACCACAGTTCAACTACAGGAGTAAATAATTTAATTCGTCCATTCCATCCATATGCATCCGTTAAACAAAAATCATATCACATTCTAACCTACTAAAACAGAAATCATATCGTAGCCTTATCTCCTGCTTCAAAGATGACCGCGCGCTCCTTCCGCTCCTGCTCCTTGCCGCTCCCGCTTGCCGACCGTAGAGACTACACCGGTACCTGCCAGCCAAACGCTAGGGGTACTCTGCTTCCCCCTTAGCCCCCTGAGCCGCAAAGGGGCCACACACAGTCCAGATAGTAACCTAGCTTCCCAGCCCACCTCCAGGGATGAGCTATCACTCTAACACAGCTGAGAAAATCCCCAACTCCTCACAAGTAATCAATCCAGTTTTCAATTTCGACAGGATAACAATACATAATAGCTCCTCCCCTTTTTGCCCCTTCCCCCTTTCTTTTATGGAGTCTCAAACCCTAAATCATATTTAATTTAAATTTTAATGAAAAAACCCTCAAAATTTCTCTGCCTTACAAGTGTCACTCATCCCCCCACCTTTTTCCACAATTAACTTCTTTAACTTATTAATTGTCTATGTTTCCCTTTTTACTTAGTTTCCCT
>JZKD02S1593685.1:701678-728832 GCA_000966675.3 Picea glauca
CATTTTTTTTTTTTTTAATTCATATATATATATATTTTATACTCCAGCTCGTTAATTAACTTTATTACTATTGGTTCAATCTAAGTTTATGTATGAGTTTTAAGGAAATAGTTTAGTCCCTTAAGCATTAAATTTATTGACTGATGGTTATTCGTTCTGTCAATCAAAACTATGTCTTTTGGTATTCGTTTATTTTGAATGGGTTTAAATTTTTCAAAAACTATAGCATTCATAAGGGAGTTATGCTTTCAATATGTTAAAGACTCTCATTGCAGGTTGCGTTTAAAGAAGGAGAGGCCGTCAATGAAATTTATTGTCTGAGTTAACTAAAACGTATCCGTTGATATATTGGTTGTAGTTGGATGAAGTTAACGCTAAAAATCAAGAACTAGAGCTCAAGTATGTTCTGAATATTTTATTCTCCTTGCACTGCATTGAGGTGCGAACTCTAGCCTAAAATATCCTAATGATGTTTTGCTTAATTATTTTAATGGTTATTAGGGTTAATTGTTATTACTAAAGATATTTGGGTATAGGATTAGGTCAAGATTCATAGGATCTATTTCATTTAGAATTAGGGTTGGGCTCTTTTTAGAGTTAGAGTTAGGGCCTTTTTCCTTAAGGTTAAACAAAAAAAATTCTTAGAGAAGTTTATTTATTTATTTAGGTTTAGATTTTGAACTGGACGACTATTTGTTTAGGGGTTTCGTTTTAAGACTTTATTTAGGCGTTATTGTCTTAGGGCTATTTAGGTTTGTTTCCTTCATCCACACCAATGCGACGTCCCCTTCAGGACGCACCACGTGCTCCAAGGGTGCCACTCACCTTGTTTGTTTCCTTTCCGTGACGTGCCCTTTCGGATGCACCACGTGCTCCAAGGGTGCCACTCGCTCCTTGTGGTTCTTTTGTGCGACGTGCCCTTCAGGATGCACCACGTTCTCCAAGGGTGCCACTCGCCAACTGGACTGATTGGTAGACATATATAACCCCTGGAGTCAACACTCTGCCAGGTGAACTTGTGGGAGACTAAGGGTTCTAAGCAATAAGCCCCCCTCCTTATTACGTGCCCCTTAGAATCATCGTGAGCGACTGTCGCAGTCTTCCCCCACAGCATCGTGGATCCTCTCGAACTAGGTAATCGTTAACCTACAGTTCGAGCCACGACGAGAGTGCTAGTAAGCGGTGGCAGGGTTGTTGTCCACCCCTCTCCCTCAACCTCTCTAGAAATCATGTGTGGCCCCTTTACTCCATATGTGAGTCTGGTCGGCAAGCTATCGTCAGCCTGCATCATCAACAATCATGTCAGAAATGTCAACATCATATCATCGAATCAAATGAAATATCACAGTAAATAAATCAACCCAAAAGCACACTCCCTGACTCAATCCGGAGTCCAAAGGGTTCCACTGATGCCTCTGCATCCTCTAGGTCAAAAACCCTACACACTCAATAAAACTGAGTCAATAGCTCCTGCTTACATAAAATAGTAAAACATCATGTCATCTGTCAATCACCTCATAATCAAGTATAAATGGTTTAACATCACAAAGGTCCAGATCACTTGCGAGCAAGTGTCCTCAAAAAATAAGTTTTCTCAGTGCGCCAGAGTGGGATGTTACATACACCCCCTCTTGGTCTAAACTTCATCCCGAAGTTTCTCAGTATAATGCCGAAATAAAAGTACCACAATATCATAAGTACCATGGTCTCATAAGTCTATCTATCAAACAAAAATGGAAACTCCTGGCGCATATCATATGCGTCCTCCCAGGTCGCCGAGTGCGGACTATAACGATCCCACTGGACCTTGACCTAATCTATCATTCGATGTCGTAGCTGTCAAACGCGATGATCTAAGATGCAGACCAGCTCAGCCATGAGCGCTCCCTCATCCGATACCTGCAAGGAACTCAGGTCAATCACATGTGTAGGATCACTAATATAATGTCTCAAAACAGATACATGAAAAACAGTGTGCATACGCCTCAAAGAATCAGGCAAGGCTAGTCAATAGGCCACGGGCCCCTTTCTGTCCACAATATCGAAAGGTCCTACGAACCTAGGAGAAAAATTAGCTCCCTTTCCAAACTTGATCGATCTCTTATGTGGTTTAACCCGCAAGAAGACTCGATCGCCAACCTCGTAACTATGGTCGACTCGGTGCGCATCGACATAATTCTTCTGCCGATCCTGCGCTTCTTTAATCCTTGGTCTTATGGTTTTGAATTGCTCTTCCATTTATTGGATCGCTTCTGGTCCCACCAGAACTCTATCCTCAAGTCGATCCCAACTCAAGGGCGTCCGACACGGTCGCCCATAAAGAAACTCAAAAGGCGCCATCTTAATGGTGCTCTGGTAACTGTTGTTGTAAGCGAACTCTACTAGAGGAAAGAACTCTTCCCAACGCTTTTGTTGGTCCATCACATACATGTGCAACATGTCTTCCAAGGTTTGGTTCATTCGTTCGGTCTACCCGTCAGTCTCTGGGTGATACGCAGTACTAAAATTAAGTTGGGTTCCCAAGGCCTCTTGGAAACTCATCCAAAATTGTCTAGTAAACACCGATCCTCGATTGCATATAATCTTTTTAGGCACGCCATGCAGCCTCACAATCTCACTAATGAAAACTCTCACTATGTCAGGTTCCTGATACGTCGTACGCACCAGAATAAAGTGCGCACTCTTCATCAGAATGTCTACTACTACAAAAATCGAGTCATGTCTCCTTGCCATCAGTGGCAATCCAACAATGAAATCTATCGAAATAACTTCCCATTTCAATTCTGGAATGGCATGTGGTTGAAGTAATCATGTTGGGTGTCTATGTTTAGCCTTTACCTGCTGACACTCTAGACATCTGGCCACAACGTTGACTATTCCCTTTATGTAAGTAATCTCGAAGTCGTACTCGCTAAGCAATTCCGACCAACGTCATTGTCGTGTATTCAGGTTGCCTTCCGTGAAAATGTGTTGCAGCCCACAATGATCAGTATTTGATTCAAATTTTCATCCAACAAGGTAGTGTTTCCAAACCTTCAAGGCATAAACGATGGCTAAAAACTCTAAATCGTGTGTCGCGTAGTTCTCCTCAGGTCTTCTCAGCTTCCTCGAATGTAAGCAATCACTCGCCCATCTTGTATCAAGACTCCACCTAATCCTTCCTTGGATGCATCAGTGCATACCAAGAAGTCCGTGTCCATGTCAGGGACCTTTAGTATCGGCACTGTCATCAACAACTCCTTAAGCCTCTGAAATGCTTCCGCGCATTTATCGGTCAAGGCAAACTTCTTATTTTTCTTCTGCAATTCCATGATCGGATTTGCTATCTTCAAAAATCCCTCGACAAACTGTCGATAGTATCCTACTAAACCCATAAAACTACATACTTCTGTGACATTCATCGGTGCAGGTCATTCCATAATAGCCTCAACCTTGGCTGGATCCACGACGATACCTTCGTCGGAGATGACATGCCCTAAGTAGTGAATCTGTGATTGATAAAAAGAGCATTTGGACAACTTCCCATACAATTTGTGTTCTCGTAAACATTGTAGTACCAAGCGTAAGTGCTCGTCATGCTCCTCCGTCGTCCGAGAGTAGATCAAAATATCGCCAATGAATACTTGCACGAACTTGTCCAAGTACTCGTGGAACACCCCGTTCATCAAGCTCATAGATACCCCTGGGGCGTTTGTCAGTCCAAAAGGCAAAACAGTAAACTCGTAATGTCCAAATCTCATCTTAACGGCAGTCTTAGGGATGTCTTCCTCCTTGATCTGTAATTGGTGATACCCTGATCACAAATCGATCTTGGAGAACACCGTCACACCCTTCATTTGATCGAACAGATCATCAATTCTTGGTAAGGGATATTGATTCTTGATTGTAACCTTGTTCAGTTGACGGTAGTCAATGCAAAGCCTCCTGGATCCGTCCTTCTTTCGTATGAAAATAACTGGTGCACCCCACAGTGACACACTAGGATGTATCAGTCCCAGGTCCAACAACTCCTTCAGTTGCATTTTGAACTCTTGCATCTCCGGGGTCGACATCCGATAAGGCGTTCTTGCTATCGGTTCGGTCCCCGGTCTCAGGTCTATGGTAACTCCAGTTCCCTTCCTGGCGGCATCCCAGGCAACTCCTCTGGAAATATGTTCGCAACTCTTTCACCACCGGAAGGTGTTCTAGACCTTCCGCTACTCCCTTCTTGTTTAGCACGAGGATCGCATAAAGTTTGCACCCTTTGCGCATACTTTTCCGTAACTATAAGGAAGAGACGAACCGCAGGGAAACTCCCTGGTTCCTTCCTACAATCACACGTCTCTGTCCTTCGTCATCAACCAAACTCAACCGTTTCATCTTACAGTTGAGTATTGTCTCATGAGTTTCCAACCAATCCATACTGATCACGACGTCATAAGATCCTAAGATCATGACGTACAAGTTGACCCTCGTGACAAACTCTCCCAGGTTAAAGGCACAGCCCGTAACCTTTCCTCCAACCTTTTGTTTGGCTCCCGAATGCATCTCCACGAAGCTAAACTCATCCTAAATTTTCCCTAACCTACAGTCCAAGCGTGAATTCCTTTGCTTTATAATTTTACATTTTAGTAACATTTGATTTTTATGTAATTTATGATTTTAATGCTTTTATATTGAAGTTTATACTTTTGACATTAAAAAAAAAATAATCCTAAAAGTATTTAAAAAATTTAAGAAAACACAAACAATAAGATTTAAAAAAAAAAAGGTAAAGTCTTCTGTTTTTTCTTTTTTTCTATATGTTTATGATCAAGAAGTAATTAAAACAAAACTAAAAAGAGAAGTTGGTGCTAAAAAGATTAATTAAAAAAAAAACTTATTAAACAATAAATTCACTAACCATCAAAACTATTTATAAAACAATATAATCAGTTAACATTTAATTTTTTTTTAAGTAAAAATATGTGAAACTACGAATAAGAAAAAAACTAAAACAATTCGAAAAAATAAAGTAAAAAAGTTTTTACCTCTAAAGTTAAATGAGATAATTTTATATACATCATGTTACAGTAGTCATGCCTCAATATTTTTGTTAAATGTATTTTCTTTTCTTCTTTCTATTTTTGAATTTATGAATTAAATTTAAGATTAAATTGAGAATTTTTTAAAAATAATAAAGAGACAATTTCATGGTGTAAAAGAATTTGATCTTTATTTAAAATTTTACCCATAAAAATTATTGAATTTTCGAAATCTACAAGTCTCTATATAGACTAAGGTATATAGTGTTTGGTCATTCTAAAACAATGTTACAATAAAAATATCAAGTAAAAAAGGAAAAAAAAGAAAACTGAAAAAAATATAGAATGAAGCAATAATGGAAAAACACAAAGAAAAAAACTTATAAAAACGAGCAAGATCATCCTCGCTTTATCCTTTCGCTGCTTCTCAAGAACCCATGTCTATAAATATTCTGCCAAAGTTATTCTCTCTCATAATTTTCTTTATCTAAATTGTCTCCTGAAAAATCTTCTCTTAGAAGGTTGTGCGTTGTTTCCTCTATGGCATTGGAAAAACGATTTGGGTAGTTAGATCCGTTTCGGTTGAACAACTGAATTGTGAACCAAATAGGCTGGAACTGCCTCTATTTTTTTAAATAATATGAAATTAATTTGCAAAATGAAATTAGCGTTGATCATAATAATACGTCTTTGGTCCTTGGATAAAAAATCTAATTGGCCCCCATGCTGTAACAGGTTTCCCTTCATTCTTCCTTGATAAAAAAATTGTACTTATATGATGTTGAATGTCATCGGTTATATGACCATTCATGTTTATGTTCTTGTTAATTTCGATGAGACTTGTTATAGATAAGAATTGAAGGAGTGGAAACCACCGTTGAAAAACGTGGCCATGGGGAGAGCTTAGAGACTGTGAAGGAGTCTTCTATTGTTCATAGTAAGCTAGTCGTGGGATTTGCAGTTGGGAAGACATATTCATATGACAATAATTCTCTTGAGGTATTGGCAATTGGAAATAGTGAGATTTTGAATGAGAACTGGTAGTATTTGACAGTGTGCTATAAAGTCCTGGACCTTGGTAGGCTGCCACAACAACATGTGTTGCAAAATCAAGAGGAATCAAAATTCCTTCAAGAACCACCAACTAGGTGCTTGAGAAGCTAGCATTGGTGGAGAAGGGCTAGGCCTTCTATTATGCAGACGATATTTCCGCAAAGGAATTTTGGCTTCTCATTGGTAAGTCCATCCACCTTCACGAGTTCTCTGATTTGCTTTGGGGTTGCTTGTGAGACACCAAGTTTTTAAAGAGAATTAACAAAGTGCCCATGCAGCTGAGGTGACCAGCACCTCCAAGCCTTTCTTTGGGATTTCCCACCTGATTGAGTTGCATTGGATGTCGCTGGAGTAGGCACTGCGCAAACACCTCCATTAGGTTTCACCACAATTTCTTTCTGAGGGGTAGGCATAGTTGTATTTGTTGGTTCCTTTGATCTACTCAGCGAAGTGGTTGTAACATTATTCATGGTGGCAGTTTCATTGCATATGAATGTGGAACCCATCTCCTGCTCTGCAGACGACAAAGTGAGATCCGGGGGGTGTTTGACAGCATTAGATCTCACAGACAGATGAATTTCTTTGTCTTTCTCTTGAAAACGATAGGAATGCTCCTCCATTTCTCTGCTTAGAATCGAAAAATAGGTTTGAATTTGTGGGGAAAAGTTTTTCTTGGTCATATCTAAGTTGAGAATCATGCTGCTTCGATGGCTCTTCCGGGGAAGATGAATTCTCTTCTTTGCATTCTATAGTCTCATAATTTAAACTCCAGAGTTGACAAGAAACCATCCAGTTTGGATTCTCACCATTGGTGAATTTCATTCTCTTCAAATCATTTTGGTTATTTTCTTGTGATTCATCGCCTGATTCATCACATCTTTTATTTATACGAATTAATTCCTTTAGTACTGGCCTGTTTTATTTCTCTTCCTCAAATTGAAAACCAGCTTCTTACATCGGCCTGGGTGCTTGCACAAATGGTTATCAATCTTCTAATTATTCCATGGAAGAAGCAATTACACCATTGAGCAGATGCATGCAATAAAGAAGTTTTCTCTTGAAAGCTTCAATTTTCCTCCTTTCATATTCCAATCCTTTGAGATATTCATCAATCCTTCTCATTCGTTCAAACTGATCGCTCGCGAGATTTATTACTTTCAACACACTCGAGTATGAAGTTGCAGAAAGCCTGCATTCCAATGTCAACTATGTTGGCGAACCCATCATCATACACAGATATGTCTCGATGTTGTCATAAGGTAAACATTGTTGTGTTGAATGAACAAATAAGTAACCCCATTGTCATAAACCATTGGATTTTATGATGTAACATAACCTGTATCATCCTTCTTGAAAATTTACATTCAAATGGCTACTATATAATTCCACCAGATTTTCATCGTATTATCAAGTGGAAAGGGCATGGGATGTATAAATGTCATACATATCTTTCTTTTGATATGTCATAGGAAATTCCAAAGTCATAACTCCAATAATATCAATATTTAAATAATGAAGAGGTTATGAAAGGTATACTAAAAAAGGGGGTGCTTCTAAAAGATATAAACGTTTAGGGGGTGCTTCTAAAAGATATAAACGTTTAGGTAGTTGACTCAACTTCCCTTTTTATTGAAAGATCACATGTGATAAAGGGATGCATAGGGTGACAAGGTTATTATGTGGGAAAATTCTTAGAAATACGGTATAATAACATATGTTTTTTTTTTGACATGGTAAAAAAATACCAAAACTAACCCAAAGACATGATAATAATGTTATTTTTAGAAAAATAAAGGTATAAGGATATTCCATGAATGCAAAAATATGAAGGTTATGTGTGAGGAATGGGATAGTAAGTATTTTGAATCATAGGTCAAGAGTCATGATAGTTTCGATAGGAATTCTGTGTTAATAACTTGAAATGAACTTGTTTCCATTTGAATAATCAGTTCATTTTCCTTGAATGTGTAATAGTAACTTATCAAGAGTGCGTACAACTTTACGCAAGAAATTGCATATTAAAAAAGAGCTTGACAACGCTTTGCCAACTAAGTACTATTGACAAAACTCGTCATTAACACATTGGACATTAAAGTCTCTTTTTAATACGACTCAACTCAAAAGGACTGATGTTATCCACTAGTTATTGTTTTTGATAAGTGAATTCAACGTTGTATTATCATAATTTATTAATTAGTAATTTATACATAATGTATTTAATATTATAGTGCCAAGACGATTCAAATTGTCGGAAGCATTTTTATACTAAGTTCAATTCAAATGAAAATAACGAGTGGTACTAATTGGCATTGGATGTACTAAAGATAATATAAAATAATATGTATTACAAGACTTCAAGGTTTGTTGACTATCTTAGTGGAGGATATAATTACGATGTTATAAGAAAAATAACTTGAGATGGAAGTATATAAAAGACATATTTAAATTATACAAGTATGTGATTTCTTTGTTTTAAAATTATACTAAGTGTACCTTATGTAGGATATCAAAGAACTTAGTTTCCGATGCACTTAGGATGAAGTGAAACAAATTTAAGGATATGTTTAAAGTGAATTTTTAGTGAACCAATTAAACAATCTTTACTGAAGGCTTAACAATAATTAATGTTGCATATTATGATTGAAGGATTGTTGAGGGTCTTAGACTTTCCTACTATGATATTTAGGAATGTAAATAACAATTTAAAATTCGTTACCTGGATTGTTGAGGGTCTTAGACTTTCCTACTAGGATATTTAGGAATGTAAATAACAATTTAAAATTTGTTACTTCAAATAAATTATTGTAAGGAATTGTATTAATGATTTAATATTTATAGGAATGTAAATAACAATTTAAAATTTGTTACTTCAAATAAATTATTGTAAGGAATTGTATTAATGATTTAATATTTATGAGTCAAATAGTGTAATCATTATTGCTTAATTGATTGACTTCATTGTGGTAGTTTAAGAAATTATTGATCTTAAATCCTAATGATGTTGGCAATGTTTAAATTGAATAGATCGAATTTCATTACCTACGTTTCTATTGATGTTTAAGTAGGAATTGCACATATTGTAATTAATTGATGCAATGAGTTTTACTTCAAATGTTTTTTATGTCTTAGTAAAATTTTAGACTCAGTATAGTATGTTAAGTAGATGGTAAAATATTGTTGTTTGTTCTTGAGCAGGTGACTTGTATTCTAATTATTAAACGTTGAATTCTAGGCTTGATTGTTAGACTAGGATTGGTTAATAGAATTAGATACTTCATTGTTCTTCAAAACGGTTGCCAGTCCTGAGACCTTAAATGGTGGAAATCAATCGGATGAATCCTTGAATTGATTGTTGATTATGTGTCTTAGAAGTCCTAACCTTGCAGGGTATGTGGGAGGATGGACACATTGTTATATAATAATATGATATATTAGATCTATTAATATCATGACGTTGAATTTGACTCTTGTTGTGTAATGATGTAGATGATAACAAAATGTACAAAAAATTGATGTATGTTAGTGCCTCGTATCACTTGTTCTATCTAATGTTTCAAAAAAAAAAATACAACTATTATACTCACTGACATTGATTTCGTAACGTAGGGGAAGTTACATATGGTATCAGAGCGGGTTCAACCCTACAACAGTAGATGGTTATGCCTTCCACTTTGATTAAAATTAAATGATTAAAACATGTATCCCTAAGTATTTTTGAAATTTTCCCATGCAGGTAATCATGGCTAGAGGACACAAACGAAGTAGACGACGAGGTACTAGAGGAAGAGGTGTGACACCTCTGATAGTATCCATGCCAAAGGGATATAACCCTCAGGGAGATGAGGAGACGACTGAGCATGAGCAGGTTGTTGTGGGAGATGTGGTAGGTATGATTAGATCCTTTCAGAGGATTTCAAAGGAGTTGATCAACCGCCTAGATCGAGACAAGGGTAGAGTGTATGTGCCCAATGAGGGTTCACAACTTGCACCAACTCGTAGTAGTACTATACATACAGAACTCAAGAAGGTGAAGTTTCATGAGTTCTGGAGTGCCCCGGACGGCTTAGCCGTTGAGGCATGGTTGGAGAGCATGGGGATGTGCTTCACACTTCGTGATTAAACCTCCAACATGAAGGTCTGCATGGTGGTATTCCAATTGAAAGGGAGTTCTCTACTTTGGTGGAAGACACTCCTACCTCAACTAAACATGGTCGTTGAATACATGTCATGGGAGTTGTTTGAAGAACGGATCCGAGAGAGGTATTTGTCCAAGGAATTCATTGAGCGCCAACTTAATGAGTCCAAGTCCTTATGACAAGGTAGTCGTATGGTGTTGGAGTATGATGCTAGGTTCATGGAGCTACATAGGTATGCTCCACATTTGAACATGGAGAAGTTAAAAGTCAATAAGTTTGTGCTCAGACTTAACTTCAACATTTGTGCGAAGGTGAGGATATTGATTCATCAGATGTTACATGATGTAGGGGTGAAGAAAGGAATCCTTCTATATCGACTGGACAAATGACATCAGGAGCACAGCAGCATCAGACACCATACAGAAAATCTCTTGGGCATCAAGATATTACCAGAGGACCTATGTTATCGACACCATGATGAAAGACTCCTCAGTAGAAGACTCCTTAGAGAGGACCACAACAACAACAACAACTTTGTTCGCGGTAGTAGCGTCTTCCATAGCAACAACAACATTTTAGGTCTGTTCAACATAACATACCAGGATCACAGACTGTTAGGCAAACAACTTCTACTTCGTGGACCAGGAGCACTTGACTAAATAATGGATGTCAGACATGTAGAGGGCCACATTACCAGAGAGATTGTCTAATTGAGAATGCCAGAGCGACTGGATCATCAGGAGACACTATAGTTGGAGATATGGAAAGGCCCATAGGAGCACCGGTCCACTATGCTTGAGACATCATGTATAATCTCCAATCAAACTTTTAGTATTTTGATAGAGCCAAGTGCTACTAAGAGCTTTATCTCTAGTGCAGTTCTAAAGATAAAAAGGTAAAGGTATTTGAGCATGATGAGTTCAGATACGTAGAAATGGCATCGACTTCCAAACAAAATGTTGAAGGAAAGGTTACAGACTGTAGCATTAACTTGGGAGATTTTGTAACGAAGGTAGATATTTATTTCACGATATTAAGATCATATGACATAGTGATTGGCATGGACTAGTTGGAATCGCATGATGCGATACTTAACTATAAGATGAAACAATTAATTTTAACAGATGATTTGGAGTAGAGTAGAGTGATTGTAGGAAGAAACCAAGGGGTGTCTCTGAGGATTATTTCTTCCCTAAAACTATAGAAGAGTATGCGCAAAGGATGCAAGACATATGTAATCTTAGTGTTAAATCAAAAGGGCGAGTCAAAAGGATTAGAAGACCTTCCTATAGTACAAGAGTTTTTCGACGTATTTCCTCAAGAGTTACTACGTTTACTTCCCAAGAGAGAGTTGGAGTTTACAATAGACTTGAAACTTAGAACTAAACCAATAGAAAGAACGCCATATCGGATGTTAACAACTGAATTGTAGGATTTGAAAATGCAATTTAAGGAATTGTTGTATTTGGGACGTATACATCCAAGTGTGTCAATGTGGGGTGCGCCAATGATTTTTGTTAGAAATAAGGATGGGTCGTGGAGGCTTTGTATTGACTGCCATCAATTGAAAAAATCTATGATCAAGAACCAGTATCTGTTTCCAGGAATTTATGATTTGTTTGACCAGATGAAGGAGTGACAGTGTTTCGAAGATTGACTTGAGATTGTGATATCATCAATTATGGATTGAGGAATATATCCCCAAGACCACATTTAAGATGAGATTCATAAATTATGAGTTTACAGTTTTACTGTTCGGTTTGACGAACGACCTGGGGGTATTCATGAGTTTGATGAATGGGGTGTTTAGCGAATACTTGGAAAAGTTTGTTCAAGTATTTATTGATGACATACTAATATATTCTCGAACAAAATAAGATTATGATGAACACTTGATATTGGTCTCACAATGTCTAAGAGAAAACAAATTGTATGGGAAGCTATCGAAATGTTCTTTCTACCAATCAAAGATTCATTACCTTGGGCATATCATATTTGGTGAAGGTATCATTGTGGATCCAATGAAAGTAGAGGCCATTATGGAATGGGAAACACTGAAAAATGTACAATAAGTATGTAGCTTTATGGGTTTAGCAGGATATTACCGATGGTTCGTTGAAGTTTTTTTGAAGATAGCAAACCCAATCACAGAAATACAGAAGAAAAACAAAAATTTTGTATGGACTGAGAAATGCGCGGAAGCATTTCAAAATTTCAAAGATTCATTGACGATAGTGCCTATACTAAAGGTTACTAATATGGAAAAATAATTATTGGTATGGACGGACACATGCAAGAAAGGGTTAGGTGGAGTTTTGATGCAAGACGGTCGAGTGATCACATACATTTCAAGAAAATTGAGAAAACATGAGGAAAATTACATAATGCATGACTTGGAGTTGTTAGCAATTGTATATGCCTTATGAGTATGGAGACATTATTTAATTGGATGAAAAATTGAATTAAAGACATATCATTGCAAATTACAACATATTTTTACATAGAGCGAACTGAATGCACAACAAAGGCGTTGGTAAGAATTAATTAGAGAATATGATTTTGAGATTACATAAATTAAAGGAACGATGAACAGAGTGGCAGATGCATTGAGTTAGAGACCACACATATTCTCGGAAATATCTCCTAAGATGAATATTTGAGAAAATATTCTAACTTTACAGATAGACGATGACTGGTGCAAAGAAGTTAAGGATAATATTGGACAAAATACCATGTTGGTTGTGAAGTTTGAAGGATATTCATTGAACAACGACAAATGTTTGATATTTAACGACATAATTTATGTACCACCTAATGATGAGTTAAGAAGTTCGATCTTGAACGAAGCTCATCGAGTAGTTTATATGGCTCATCCGGGAGTCACGAAGATGAAGGCCGACCTTAAGCCTTTATTATTCTGGAAAGGAATGAAAGTATACATAGTTAGTTATGTGGAAACATGTCTATAATGTCAGCAAGTGAAGGCTGAACATACACATCCAACAGGATTTTTACAACCATATGCTATTCCTGAATCGAAATGGGAGGTCATTTCGATGGATTTAATTCTAGGATTTCCATTGATGACAAGGAGACACAACTCAAGTTTTGTGGTAGTTGACACTCTGATGAAAAGTGAACACTTTATTCCAGTACACACGACATTTTAGGAGACATACATAGCTAGAGTGTTTGTCAGCGGGATTGTGAGATTACATAGTGTACCAAGATGTATCATATATGATCCAGGATCAGTGTTTATAGGATGGTTTTGGACCAGTTTCCAAGAGGACTTGGGAATGAAATTGAACTTTAGTACAACATATCACCGAGAGACAGATAGAAAAATACAGAGAACGAACCATATTTTGGAGGAAATGTTATGTATGTATGTAATGGATCAACAAAAACATTGGGAGGACTTATTTCCATTGGTATAGTTTGCATAAAACAACAATTACCATAGTACAATTAAGATGGCACCGTTTGATTTTATTTATGGTCGACTGTGTCAGACGCTGTTGACTTGGGATCGACTTGAGGATAGGGTCCTAGTGGGAGAAGAAGTGATCCAAGAAATGGAATAACAAATGCAATCGATAAGACAGAGGATTAAAGAAGTGCATGATCGACAGAAGAGTTATGTTAATGCGCATCGCATTGATCACAGTTATGAAGTTCGCGACATAGTTTTCTTATGGGTAAAATCACACAAGAGTACGATCAAGTTTGGAAAGGGTGCTAATATATATCCTAGGTTTGTGGGACCTTTATAGGTTATGGAAAAGAAGGAACCCGTGGTTTATCGACTAGCCTTTCTTGATTCTTTGAGGCATATCCATGATGTATTTCATGTATTCATTTTGCGACATTATATTTGTGATCCATCACATGTTATTGAAATAATTTTGCAGATATCGGACAAGGGTGCTCGCATGGCGAATCCAATCCACATTCTGGACCATCACATTTGACATCTATGACATCAAATAGTCGATCAAGTCAAGGTCTATTGGGACAACTATACTCCAAAATCAGTTACCTGGGAGGATGCATACAAGATGCGTCAACAGTTTCCATACTTATTGATAGATTAGATTTATAGATCTATGTCAGATACATTTGTTTACTTGCATTATATATATTTTACAAACTTTGGGACAAATTTTAAGATAAGAGGGGATGTATGTAACATCTCGTTCTACTAAGAAAACTATTGGCTTATTCTTTGAGGACACTTATGTGCAAATGATCCAAATAGTGTACATTGTGATTTAGTTTTGATTATGGATTATATATGATGATGATGATGTGTTGTGACTTATTGTTATTTTTATGTATATTGGCGGAGATGGTATTTACTAGTTTTCCTTAGTGTGCAAGAAACATGACAGGTTATTGATGTTGATGTAATCAATGGACTTCCTTGGACTCTAGATTGAGTCAGGGAGTGGCTTCTATTTGTTTGAGTATTTCATTTTACACACATGTGACATATGATTGATTACAGTATGGTTTATGTATATGGATTGTTGACACTATTTTTGTCAGTGGATGCAGGCTTGACAATGCTTGATAATCTGACTCACATAAGGAGTAAAGGGGCAATGCAAAAAAATGAGACATTTGAGAGAGGTGTGGTAGTGTCCTCATCACATCCTACTAGCACTTACATCGTGGTCTGAACTATAGGTTAATGATTATCTAGTTCTAAAGGTCCAAGATGTCATGAGGGTGGACTAACATAGTCACTCGTGAATATTTTTAAGGGGCATGCAAGAAGGAAGAGTCCTTATTTGTTAGAATCCCTTAGTGTCTCACAAGGTCGACCAAGTGGAGTGTTGACTCCAATGGTCAAACAATATTTCAAAACCATTCTAAGGAGAGTGGCACCCTTAGAGCACAGAGGTGTGTCTTTAAGGGAACGTCGCATAATTAAAACTAGAGTCAATAAATATAGGTGGCCTACAAACAGTTGAAAAGATTGGACATTGTTAGAATAAATAATTAATTAAACAATAAATTATGCATAATAAATCCTAACAAAAGTCTAAGACTAAGTCTAAGTCTAAATTTAATTAAAGGACTAAAGGAATTATGACATAAGTTAAAATATTTGAGAATATAAACAAATTCTAGGAAATAGGGGAATACAATTTAAAGGTTGGATAAAGTGCACTTGTGTGCATGAAATTAATAAAATATATTTTTTAAATAGAAATAAATAATAACTTGAAATGATAGGTGTACATAGAATATAATCTTGAGTCAACCTACCACTAGTCTAAATAGAAGAAGACTCCTAATCCAACTATAGATAAGATCTAGTTAGGACACACTCATTAAATGAGATTTTGGGGAACAAAGGGACAAGTAAGAGTGAAAATAGAAAGTCATTGGGGAATGTGAGGGAAATTGGGTTTTCAAATAAAATAAAAATGGTAATTACTTGTGCAACTTGGGGAAAGTGTGACAAGTGTGAGGGTGAATAATCCTAATTGAATTATTAAGAATATAATTAATTATGCATGAGGACATGTTTCATTGGGGATTTTTCTTTAAAACAAATGAGGTAGAAGGGAAATGGATCTCACTTATTCTTGGTAATGTTATGCTACCAAAATTATTGTGGACTGTCTTTTACTTGTGAGAGTTGGCATATAAAGCTTGTAGAAAGAGTGGAAGATCTTCGTTGTGAGGAAAATCTTGGAGCTATTGTTTGTTGGGTTCTTGTGTGTGGCCCTTTTGCGATTCCAGGGATAAGGGGGAAGAAGAGTACCCCTAGTGTTGGATGGGAAATACCAGTGAAGTTTTGGTGATCAACAAGCGAAAAAACAGAAGGAGCGCAAGTCTTTGAAGGACATCATCAACTTTTCGTCTTCTTGGTTCCAGTATTTTTAAGTTGAAATTGTATTCATAATGTTATTAAATTGTATTGTAACTTTAAAGGACAATGTTGGACCGATTGTATTCTAAAGATAAATTTGTAAGTTCTTCCATGAGTCCTTGAGTAATCCCTTTGAATTTTGTTCTCTGTTATTTTATTTTTATAGCCCGGAAAATTAGAAACTAAATTGTACGTTACCATTTTATTTTATTTGCAAAATCAGAATTTAGAAAATTCATGAGATTGTTGCCAAATTAATCTACAATCCAGATTTTGAATCTCCTTAGTTCATGGCCATTTTAATCGCAACCCTGACTTAGGAATCATACTCTATCTCTGTAAAATGTACCTTTTCCTGTGTACTGCGCGCTTATAATTATTTACATTTCGTAGCATTAAACTTTTGATTCTTTACATATGTTGATCGAGAGCAGTGTTATTCCGAAACTAAATTTACATTCTGATATTGAATCTGTATGGTCTTTAGAAGAAAACGTAGATGGTCACCCTATCTAGAAGCTCGTAGGGATTGTATTTATAGAAAATTCACATGAATCGCTACACTATCAATTTATACGACTTGGAATAAAATTTATTACTTGATCATCCAAAAATTTAGATT
The DNA here is from genome assembly GCA_000966675.3 of Picea glauca. Classification (NCBI taxonomy): domain Eukaryota; kingdom Viridiplantae; phylum Streptophyta; class Pinopsida; order Pinales; family Pinaceae; genus Picea; species Picea glauca. Next base: position 718,380 of record JZKD02S1593685.1, read on the forward strand.
TGGATGGCCATTATTTTTATATCTAATTGCCAATTTGGAAATTTAGAATTCGTTGGTCGTGGTCAATTATGTTTACTATTTTTTGGATTTTGAATTTTATTAAATCGTTGCTATATAGTATAACTCTGGAAACGGGAAATTTATAATTTGTGTGGATCATTATACTTTTAGTTTTAAATTCTGGATTAAGATCTATAGTGATGTCATAGTAATAATTGTACATCCAGAGGTGAGATTGTTTGATATCTGCATTTTAATTGCATGTGTGCGATATTAAATCTATGAAGTCTCTTAATAGATGGAAAACCTGTAACTGTTTTTTTTATGGTCGGTGGAATTGATAATTAGTTGGGCACTTATTTCACATGGTTGTGTTATCTAACTGTTACCACTATAACCTTCAGATGTATCCACGTTTTTCATTCGCTACACACAAGTTTAATCAGAGAAATTGAAATCAAAACCTCATGAAACTTCATATCACGGCACTGGCCAATTAAACTGTCCCTGGATCAAATACCCATAACTATAAATAGTATTGACAATTTCCTTTTATTCGTAAATCCAGAGCTAGGAATGTGTTATTTGTTATAAAAATTGATTTACAGTTGGAGAATGGTATTAGATAGGATCGCTGCATATTTAGTTCTTGCACTATGAACAAAAATATAATATATATGGTGGTTTCCATTAAAACTAAAATCCATCCTTGAAATTAGAACGTATCTTCTTAATACGACTCAACTCAAAAGGACTAATGTTAGCCACTAGTTGTTGTTGTTAATAAGTGAAGTCAATGTTGTATTATCATAATTTATTAATTATTAATTTATACATAATGTATTTAATATTATAGCGCCAAGACCATTCAAATTGTTTAAATTAAAATGAAAATAAAGAGTGGTAATAATTGGCGTTGGATGTACTAAGGATAAGATAATATAACATGTATTATAAGACTTCAAGGTTTGATGACTATCTTAGTGAAGGATATAATTACGATGTTATAAGAAAAATAACCTTTGATGGAAGTATGTAAAAGGAATATTTTAAATTATACAAGTATGTGATTTCTTTGTTTTAAATTTATTCTAAGAGTACCTTATGTAGGACATCAAAGAACTTAGTTTACAATGCACATAGGATGGAGTGAAAATTATTTCAGGATATTTTTGAAGTGAATTTTTAGTAAACCAATTAAATAATCTTTATTGAAAAGTATTAACAATAATTCATGTTGCATATTATGATTGCAAGATATCTGAGGGTCTTAGACCTTCCTACTGGGATATTTAGGAATGTACATAACAGTTCAAACTTTATTACCTTCGATCAATTATTGTAAGGAATTGTATTAATGATTTAATATTTATGAGTTAAATAATGTAATCATTATTGTTTAATTGATTGACTTGATTATTGCACTTTAAGAAATTATTGATCTTAAATCCTAATGATGTTGGCAATGTTTAAATTGAATAGATCGAATTTCATCAGCTACGTCTTTATTGATGTTTAAGTACAAATTCTGCATATTGTAATTACGTGATGCGATGGATTTTACTTGAAACATTTGTTATGCCTTGGTAAAATTTTAGACTCAATATAGTATGTTAAGTAGATCGTAAAATATTGTTGTTCGTTCTTGAGCAAGTGACTTATATTCTAATTATTAAAAGTTGAATTCTAGGCTTGATTGTTAGACTAGGATTGGTTAAGGGAATTAGATATTTCCTTGTTCTTAAGAACAATCACAAGTCGTGAGATATTAAATGCTCAAAATAAATCGGATGAATCCTAGACTTGAGCATTGATTATGTGTCCTGGAGGTCCTAACTTTGCAGTGTAGGTGGACGGATAGACATATTTTTATAATGATGTGATATAATAGATATATTAACATCATGACGTTGCATTTGATTCTTATTGTGTAATGATGTAGATGATAATATAATGTACAAAAATTTGATGTGTGTTTGTGTCGCATATCACTTGTTCTATTTGATGTTTCAAAAAAAAAAAAATTACCACTATTGTACTCACTTACATTGATGTCGTAATGGAGGGGACGTTACATATGGTATTAGAGCGGGTTCAACCTTGCGACATTGGACCGTTACGTCTTCCACTTTGATTAAAATTAAATGATTAAAAGATGTATCCCTGATTATTTTTTAAATTTTCCCATGCAGGTAATCATGGTTAGAGGACGCAGAGTGATGCAGGAGCATCGACAACTCATTAAGGAGCATCACCAACTCATCAAACGAGCCAACCCATCAAGCGGAGAACAGTTGGAGAAACAAACCCAAATTTTAAAAGTGCTTTGGGATTGTAGCGCAAGTCTTTAATGAATCCTTTATGAAGGAGCGCCTTTTGTATGTTGTATCAGACCTCGAGCCATATGCTCTTGTCTGAAGTAGATAGGAGGCATTTAATAGATTTAATGCAGGTAGATAGGATTTTATTTTCAGATTAGACAGTTTTAGAGTTCAAGAGGGAAAACGGATATAGACACCCTCATTGTATTATTGTAACATTAGCCATAAGCAACATTCAGAAGAGAGGAGCAAACAAGGACAACTGTGAAGAACACCCATGTACAGACAATTGAATTAATAGAATAAAGTTATGATTCAAGTTCATGGCTGGTGTTGTTTCTCTGTGTTGATTGTTTATGTGCTCATGAATGTTTGTTTTTCTGGTTATGCATTTGCTTTGAATATGTTGTGCATGTGATTTCAGGGTTTAAACTGAAGTCTGAGAGGAGAGAATAAGTTTCAATTGTTTCTCTTTCTGAGCCAGGAGATTCCTGCAAAGAGTGTAGTTGAATTCATCTGCAAGGAGTGCGTTGATGAGGGCTCGATAGTTTAACTTTTGATCCTACTTGTCCAGGATTGAGAGTTGATTGTTGAAGCTGTGTGAAGAGTGCACAGGTAGAAGAAGGGGTCTCAGTTGTTAGTTTGAGCAAAGGGAGATTGAAGACTGTTGTTGCAGAAAGTGCATAGAGTCTCAAGGATTGAACACCTAGGAAGTTGTTGAATGTCGAGCGCAAGGAGTGTGTGCAAGAACCTCTGAGAGAGTCAGAGTTGACGAGTTCAGGAGGTGTAGCACCCCATGGTATCGTCAAAGGAAAGCACTAGGAGTTGTGCGGGGATGTTTCAAGAACGAGTTCCAAGCGCAGGCTTTGAAAGGTAAAGTGCGTGAAGGAACACTTAGCCATTTTTTTGAGAAATCTCCAAAGAGGAGGTTTCGACGGTCAAGGTTCAAAGGGAAGATTGGCGAAATCCTGACAGCCGTCAGATCGCAGGAAGTAGCGCACGGTTTAACCCTTAGCATATAGGGAAGAAGCAGAGCTCACCTGGACTTGGCTCATCGAAATATCGGGGTTTCGGCGGTCGTGGAACCCTTGAGGAAAGGAATCGGGATTAGCGATTTCCCGAAAGGATTATAGTTGTAGATCCGAGGCTGGATACATGTCAGAAATCCGGAGAGTCGGGAATCGGCATTCGAGATTTTCACATACAAAGGAAATGCTACAGTTGAAATCGCGATCACGCGATACCTGATAGCATGATAGGAAGTGGTGACGTGGGAAGCTAGTCCTCACGTGCATTGGGGATCGGCTTTTCAGGACTTTCGTTGTTGTAAGAATTGCTGTCAGAGGAGTCGTGAAACTCCGAACTGCGACGGGTCCCACTGCTATACCCTTGTGGCAGTCAACAGGTGTCACTCCATATCAGGTATCGGGGATTATGAGACCCGAGTGCAGGACTTGAGATCACGCGAGGTCCGATTTCCCGATAGATCCAAGGGAGATTGTTAGTAGAGCATCCTGTGGGTGCCGAGAACTTCCGACAGGAAGTTGAAGAGCAATTTTAGCTCTTCGGGCCTAGGGAAAAAGAAGTTCCTAGGTGCAGCAGACATGCCCTGGGTGGCAGTCCTACGTTAGAGTGGTATTAGATAAAGGTTATCTCTTTGTTTTCTGCAACAAGGAGAAAAGAGAGAATTCACCATGTCGCCCAGAAGAGAAAGATAGTCACACGACCCAGAAGACAGGGAGGTGAGAAGAAGAAGCAGGCCGGCAGGAAATCCAGATATGGAAAGGCAAATGTGTGATCTCAGAGCGAGATTGGAAGATATGGAAGCAGCGCAGAGACGCACAACAAGTGCGAGAGATATGATCGACTCCGAAGGCGAAGTGGAAGTCGAACAGCAGGAAGAAGTTGCAGCCGAAGATGCAGCCAATGAGTGATTGATTAAAGTTATCACCCGGATGAGTTTGAAGACAAAAATGGACATTCCAGTCTATGAAGGAAGTCTGGATGTAGAAGAGCTGTTGGATTGGATTAGAGCTCTTGATACCTACTTCGATTATGAAGATATCGAAGAGGATAAAAAGGTAAGGCATGCTGTCACTAAATTGAAAGGACATGCAGCATTATAGTGGAATGAGCTACAAGAAGATAGACATTCCAAAGGAAAACAAAAGATCAAAAGATGGTATCGAATGATTGCAAAGATGAAGGAAAAATTCATCCCAAGGGATTACCAAATCACTCTGTTCAGGCGAATGCAGAACCTGAGACGGAAGTTGATGATAGTAAAGGAGTACACTGAGGAGTTTTACAAGCTCAATATCAGAGCAGGTCATCGGGAGAGAGAAGATGAGAAGGTAGCCAGATACCTGAATGGTCTGAGATATGACATTCAGGATGAATTAAGCATGACAACCATCAGAACGGTTGAGGATGCGTATCAGATGGCATTGAAGGCTGAAGAAAAGATAAGCCTTAAGCTAGCACAACGGGGCCGAGGAAATATCCAGCCAAGAGGAAAATCAGTTGCCCAAGACAGGTTCTAAAAATCTAAGGATGACTGGAAGAAGCCTCATACAAGGATGGAAAGAGGTGGAAGTTCACAGCGAGGCCAACATGCTAAACAAGGAATGCAACAGGCAGAACAGAGCGGAGAATACACTGATGTTAATACGTTCCCTTGTACCAGACGTAGAGGAAGAGGCAGAGGAGGAATCATCACATGCTACACATGTGGAAAGAATGGGCACAAGGCAATTGATTGTCCAAACAGGAAGAAAGATGGAGGAGAAGCTCACATCGCCGAGGCGCAGAGGCGAGTTGCTGAAGCAAAAGACGCAGAAGATGGAAGGTCGTTGATGATGCGTAAATTTCTCTTAACACCTGAGAAGGAGGTGGAGGACACAGCTCAGAGAAGCAGACTATTCAGAACTGCATGCAATACCAAGGACAAGAAATGCAAGGTCATTGTGGACAGTGGAAGCACCGACAATCTCGTTTCAACCGAGATGGTGGAGAAACTAGAGCTAGAAACGACTGATCACCCGAGTCCATATAAAGTTTCATGGCTACAGAAGGGACATCAGGTGAGTGTCACTAAACAGTGCTTAGTGAACATCAAGATAGGAGGATATAATGATAAAATTCTCTGTGATGTTATTCCTATGGATGTATGTCATTTATTGCTAGGCAGACCATGGCAATATGAAAGAAACATAATTCATGATGGGAAGATGAATACGTACACTTTAGAGAAGAATGGGAGAACACATATGTTACTTCCAATAAAGGATAAGGAGGTGAAACCGTAAGTGAACAACAAGATACTTCTCATGAGTGGGAAGGAACTTCTGGCAGAAGTAAAGAAGAAGGAAGATCCACAATTCTTTGTGGTCAGGAAACCAAGGGTTGTTTTGACCAGCACAAGAGTGGATGATTTGCCGAAAGAAATTCAGAAACTACTGGAGGCGTTCACTGATATAGTGGTGGACGAATTACCTCATTCGTTACCGCTGATGAGGAGCGTGAGCCATCACATAGACCTCATACCAGGATCTAGTTTACCGAACAAAGCTGCGTACAGGTTGACGCCGCAGGAGAATGAAGAAGTCAAAAGGCAGGTGCAGGAACTGCTGGATAAAGGACTGATCAGGGAGAGTCTGAGTCTGTGTGCCATTCCAATGATACTAATTCCAAAGAAGGATGGAGGTTGGAGAATGTGTACAGACTCCAGAGCCATTAACAAGATAACCATCAGGTACAGATTTCCATTGCCACAGATAGATGACTTGATGGACTGTTTGAGTGGAGCCAAAATTTTTTCAAAGGTGGATTTTAAAAGCAGATACCATTAGACTCGCATGAGAGAAGGCGATGAATGGAAGACAGCCTTCAAAACCAACGAAGGGTTGTACGAATGGATAGTCATGCCATTTGGTTTGACGAATGCACTGAGTACATTCATGAGGTTGATGAATGAAGTGCTGAAGGAATTTATTGGTAAGTTTGTCATTGTTTATTTGGATGACATCTTGATTTTCAACAAATCAAAAGAAGAACATCTGAAGCATTTAGCTGCAGTAATGAGGAAACTACAACAATAGAAGTTGTTGATCAATGTGAGGAAATCTTCATTTATGAAGACCAAACTCATTTACTTGGGGTTTGTCATATCGAAAAATGAATTGAAGATGGATCCAAGTAAAGTGGAGGTAATTAAAAATTGGCCATCACCAAGAAATGTTTTCGAGGTGAGAAGTTTTCATGGTTTGGCTAGTTTCTACAGAAAATTCATCAGGAATTTCAGTGGAATTAGCGCAACAATGATGGATACTGTCAAGAAAAGACATAAATCTTTTCATTGGACTGAAGAGGCAGAGAAGAGCTTCAATATATTGAAGAGAAAGATTACCGAATAGTCGATCTTGGTGTTTCCATATTTTTCAAAAGTATTCCAGGTGAAATGCGATGCAAGTGGCTTTTCCATAGGAGCAGTCTTGAGCCAGGACGACAGACCGATCGCATATTTCAGCGAGAAGCTGGATGAGGCAAAAGTGAAATACTCCATGTATGATAAAGAATTTTATGCTATCATATAGGTGCTGAAGAAGTGGAGGCATTATTTGATCCCGAAAGAATTTGTACTGTATAGTGATTATCATGCATTACAGTTTTTGACTCAGCAGGAGAAGCTGAATTAGAAACATGCAAAATGGGTAGAGTATATGCAGAATTTTACATTTGTAATTAAACACATTTCAGGTACTACTAACAAAGTGGTTGATGCTTTGAGCAGGAAGTGCTTGTTGCTGCAGGAGTTTAGAGTCAAAAAATTGGGTTTTGAAAATCTTCAGGACATGTATGTAGGTGATACTGATTTTTATGAGGCATACGAAGCAGCTGAGAATCCAGTTCTCAGAGACAAAAGACCGTGGATAGATTACATGATTCAAAATGGACTGTTGTTCATAGGAAATCAGTTATGCATTGCAAATTTATCCATGAGGGAGAATTTACTAAAGGAAAAACACAACAGAGGCTTGGCAGGGCATTTTGGCCACGACAAAACATTAGCAAAGCTGAGCGAATCATATTTTTGGCCAGGCATGTGAGCAGATGTCAAGAGGTTTGTTGACATGTGTCGAATTTTTCATCATTCAAAGGGGAGAAAGCAAAATGCGGAGTTTTATCAGCCATTGCCCATAGCAGAGAGGCCATGGGAGGTGATAAGCATGGACTTTGTATTGGGTTTGTCGAGGATGCAGAGAGGTGTTGATTCCATCTTTTTTGTGGTAGACAGGTTTTCAAAAATGGCACATTTTATTCCATGCCAGAAGACTAGTGATGTGACTCACATCGCAAATTTGTTCTTCAAGGAGATTGTTAGACTTCATGGTTTACCCAGAAGCATAGTATTGGACAGGGATACAAAGTTCATTGGACATTTCTAGAGGACACTGTGGAAGAAAATGGGGACTAACTTGATGTTTAGTTCAGCCTATCATCCTCAGACAGATGGGCAAACAGAGGTGGTAAATAGAAGTCTGGGAGATTTACTCAGAAGACTAGTGACAGAGCACCACAGCAGTTGGGATAATGCGTTGCCATAGGCAGAGTTTACTTACAACGATTCAGTGAACAGAAGCACAGGAAAAAGTCCATTTGAGATTGTATATGGTAGACAGCCAAGAGGAGTATCTGAACTGAGGGATTCAGGACAGATAATGACAAAGAGCGCAAGCGCTGAAAAATTTGCAGAGGCGATGGAAGAAATTCACAGCAGGGTGAAGCAGCGATTGCTGGAGTCAAACCAGGAATATAAGCACAGAGAGGATTAACATTGGAGAAAAATTCAATTCGAAGTTGGTGATCTAGTTCTGGCACATCTGAGGAAGGAAATGTTCCCAAGGGGAACATACAACAAGCTAAAAATGAAGAAAATTGGGTCGTGCAGAGTCCTGAAGAAACTGGGAGAAAATTCTTATGAGATTGAATTGCTGAATGAGATCGGAATATCTCCGACGTTTAATGTCTCAGATTTATATCCATATAAGGTTGAGGAAGCAGGAGCTGAAAATAATGAACAGCTAGAAATTCAGTGGCAGAAGCAGATGCCAATTGTATATAGGCCACAAATGGAGTGTATACTTGACAAGAGAGTCATCAAAAAGACCAGACAGAAGCAATACTTCGAGTATCTGGTCAAATGGAAGAACCATCCAGTGGAAGATGTCAGCTGGGAGACATAAGCAGTCATTCAAAAGCATGGACAGACCGTGCAGGAGCTCATGGACAGGAGTCCATGAAAGTTTTTAAGCCGAGGAGTATGATGCAGGAGCATCGACAAATCATTAAGGACCATCGCCAACTCATCAAGCGAGCCAGCCCATCAAGCGGAGAACAGCTGGAGAAACAAACCCAAATTTTAAAAGTGCTTTGGGATTGTAGCACAAGTCTTTAATGAATCCTTTATGAAGGAGCGCCTTTTGTATGTTGTATCAGACCTCAAGCCATACGCTCTTGTCTGAAGTAGATAGGAGGCATTTAATAGATTTAATGTAGATAGATAAGATTTTATTTCCAGATTAGACAGTTTTAGAGTTCGAGAGGGAAAACAGATATAGACACCCTCATTGTATTATTGTAACATTAGCCATAAGAAACATTCAGAAGAGAGGAGCAAACAGAGAAAACTGTGAAGAACACCCATGTACAGACAATTGAATTAATAGAAGAAAATTATGATTCAAGTTCATGGCTGGTGTTGTTTCTCTATGTAGATTGTTTATGTGCTCATGAATGCTTGTTTTTCTGGTTATGCATTTTCTTTGAATATGTTGTGCATGTGATTTCAGGGTTTAAACTGAAGTCTGAGAGGAGACAATAAGTTTCAATTGTTTCTCTGTCTAAGCCAGGAGATTCCTGCAAAGAGTGCAGTTGAATTCATCCACAAGGAGTGCGTTGATGAGGGCTTGATAGTTTAACTTTTGATCCTACTTGTCCAGGATTGAGAGTTGATTGTTGAAGCCGTGTGGAGAGTGCACATGCGGAAGAAGGGGTCTCAGTTGTTAGTTTGAGCAAAGGGAGATTGAAGACTGTTGTTGCAGAAAGTGCACAGAGTCTGAAGGATTGAACACCTGGGAAGTTGTTGAATGCCGAGCGCAAGGAGTGTGCGCAAGAACCTCTGGGAGAGTCAGATTTGACGAGTTCGAGAGGTGTAGCACCCCGTGGTATCATTAAAGGAAATCACTGGGAGTTTTGCGGTGACATTTCAAGAACGAGTTCCAAGCGCAGGCTTTGAAAGGTAAAGTGCGTGAAGGAACACTTAGCCATTTTTTTGAGAAATCTCCAAAGAGGAGGTTTCGACGGTTAGGGTTCAAAGGGAAGATTGGCGAAATCCAGACAACCATTAGATCGCGGGAAGTATCACACGGTTTAACCCTTAGCATACAGGGATGGAGCAGAGCTCACCTGGACTTGGATCATCGGAATATCGGGGTTTCGACGGTCATGGAACCCTTGAGGAAAGGAATCACGATTAGCGATTTCCCGAAAGGATTATAGTTGTATATCCCAGGCTGGATATGTGTCAGAAATCCAGAGAGTCGGGAATCAGCATTCGGGATTTTCCCATACAAAGGAAATGCTACAGTTGAAATCATGATCATGCGATACCCGATAGCGTGGGAGGAAGTGGTGACATGGGAAGCTAGTCCACACGTGCGTCGGGGATCGGATTTTCGGGACTTTCGTTGTTCTAAGAATCGTTGTCAGAGGAGTCGCGAAACTCCGAACTACCATGGGTCCCACTGCTATACCCTTGTGGCAGTCAATAGGTGTCACTCCAGATCAGGTATCGGGGATTGTGAGACCCAAGTGCAAGACTCGCGATCACGTGAGGTCTGATTTCTTGATAGATCCAAGGGAGATAGTCAGTAGAGCATCCTGTGGGTGCCAAGAACTACCGACAGGAAGTTGAAGAGAAATTTTATCTCTTCGGGCCTAGGGAAAAAGAAGGTCGTGGGTGTTACACATTATTTTCGTCATCCCTATGATCGTTAATGATGTAAACCTATCTATTGCTTTTAGAGGGGTCACAGTGGCCTGAGTTCCTGAAGAGAGAAGGAAGAAGAACT
>JZKD02S1593685.1:735002-779480 GCA_000966675.3 Picea glauca
GGTTCTTTGGCTTGGAATTATTGGCTTGGTTAGAGTGGCTTTGAGATTTGCTTTGTTAAGATAGATTGTGAGTAGCTATCAGATCTATGGTTTCAGAATATTTGGAGCAAGAAGTGTGTGGGGAACGAAGGACGGTTGGAAGGGACCTTACGACATCAAGGCAAAGGTTGTAATCTCTCTTTCATATTTAATAATACAGTAATATATTTCTTTCCCATAAAGTGAGATCTACTTTATTACATAATTCCTTGATCATATGTATAGATTAGTTATTGAATACATTAATCTGCATTTGCTGTGATTGGTTTGTGTTGTTGTGATTGGAACGACGGAAGAGCATCGGAGCAAAGCGGGGAACAACAGAGATTAAAGGAGAGCGTTCATAAGGTATGATCACCATCCATTTCTCTTAGTTCATTCAATAGTTAGATCTAGGGAAAGTGATATATTCTGTCACGTTTTGTTCCAGATCCAGGTGGATCTTGGGGATATTGGTTAGTGTCCGCACCTACAAATTTATCCATAAGCAGTGGGTGCAGTAGACGTGCCCTGGGTGGCAGTCCTACGTCACAGAGGAAGTAGAAGAAGAGGTTCTAGAGGAAGAGGTGTGACACCTCCAATAGTATCCATGACAGAGGGATCTAACCTTCAGGGAGATGAGAAGACGATTGAGCAGAAGAAGGTTGTTGCTGGAGATGTGGTAGGTATGATGAGATCCTTCCAGAGGATGTGAAAGGTGTTGATCAACCACCTAGATCGAGACAAGGGTAGAGCATTTGTTCTCAATGAGGGTTCCTAGTCTGGACCAGCTAGTAGTGTTAGTATACAAAAAGAACTCGAGAAGGTGAAGCTTCCTTATTTTTGGGTGCCCAAGATGGATTAGCTACTAAGGCATGGTTGGAGAACATGGTGATGTGCTTCGCATTTCATGATTACACCTCCAAAATGAAGGATCAAAGGGCGGTATTGCAAGTGAAAGGGAGTGCTCTACTTTGGTGGAAGACACTCCTACCTCAAGTAAACATGGCCATTGAACACATGGCATGGGAGCAGTTCGAGGAACTATTCCGGGAGAGGTATTTGTCTGAGGAATTCATTGAGAGCCAACTTAATGAGTTCAATGGCTTACGACAAGGTAGTCATACGGTGCCAGAGTATGAAGCTAGGTTTATGGATCTACTTAGGTATGCTCCATATATAAACAGAGAGAAGTTAAAGGTAAAAAAGTTTTTGTTTAGCCTTAAATTCAAAATTTGTGCGAAGGTAAGGATCCTAATGCCTTAGACGTTACGTGATGCAGTTAGGAAATCCCTCACAGTTGAGGAGGAAATAAATATTGGGGGCCAGGGAAAGACTCCTTCTAGACCAACTGGACAGATGAAATCAGGAGCACAGCAAGATCAAACACTAGGCAGGCATCATAATTGAGTAGATAACTTGAGAAAAAAATTCATAATAGAGAAAAATATCATAATAAGTTGGAAAAAACTCATAATTAAGAATGAAACTTGTTCGTGACTTGTAATTGCTTAGTTCAAATGCCACCAAGACTATCTATGACTTATAATTTATTAGTTCACATGCTATCAATCTATCCATAACTTGTATCCACCTATACATGACTTGTATCCACCTAATTCACATGTCATGAATCATATCTCCAATCTCTTCTAGAATCGTATAAGAAGAGGCCAAATCAAGGAGACGGGGAGAAGAGTTTTAAGGGTGGTTATGTTGTCAAACTAGAGAGAAAATCTCAAGAGGCTAAGGAGGAGCATCAAGAACCTGTAAATAGGAGGAAACATGATCTGTAAGGTATGTCTAATGTAATTTCTCTACTTTATCAATATATGAATGGTTTTCCTCCACATCATTTGTGTTAAACTCATAAATTTTTAGATCAGATTCATTCTATTATAGATCTTATTAGATTCAAAATAGATTCAAGATTATAATCCAAAGTAGAGAGGTAGAGTGGTATTTCTTGTATTTTGTATGCATGAAGTAGGTTGTGGAGCTTGGAGTTGGAGTTTTAGGACTACAACAACTAGTATATGTGAAGGACAACATGTGAGAAAGGTATGCAATATTCACCACTCCTTATGTTAGTAACAAATCTATGTGTTTGAATATAGATCTAGAAGAACCATAGAAGTATAAACCCTCTTCTATGTAAGACCAAGGGAATATACTAGGAAGACCTTATTGTTTATTCAGTGAGATCACTCTGAGATTTATCCCATAACACTTGGAGTGATTTTCTTGATATTGACTCTCCTTTATTTTTCCTTCATTCTTTGAGTTAAGGTTGTGGCATATTTGAAAACCCAAACTCCCACTTACTTTGTTACTTGAATTTATTCTCGATTTTGACTGCATATCTATAAGTAGCTCCCAGTGATAAAATTTCCAAGAAATCCATATCTGTTTGGATGTAGCTATGTAGGAAACAATAGGACACAAAACTAGGTGCCACTCAGATTGTCTAATACCTAACTTTGAGCATGTGGTATGGAATATGTTAGTGTACTCTCGAACTATCTAGTCCCTTTCCTAATGCATAGTTTTCCATCTCATGTATTGGTCATCATAGTTTCCAACGGGGTAGAAATATTCCTTGAGATCATCAATAAAGGCTGCCCATGTGGGTTCTCTCCAAAATGAAGGATTCATCCTTGGTGTACCTCTTGTAGTAACCTTCCCACCAAGATCTAACATGGGTAAGGGATTTAAGGATCATGAATATGATCTTTTCGCTGTCAGAATTTTTTTGGACAAAGTAATAACCTTCTAGTAGATTCAACCATTTTTCTAGAGCATTTGCATCTATCTGGCCTTCAAATAAGGGGATATAAAAATTGAATTGTACCTTGAAGGGTGTCGGACCTCCAAAATGGCTTCTTGTTGAAGATGCCTTAGCTTCCATTATTATTCATTGAAGCCTCTTAACAAAGTTTTCCATCATCTCATTCCTCTTTTGCATGAGGGATTCCTCGAGCAATGTCTTGAAAGGCTATCCTACTCCATAATTTATCTTTTCTTCTGCCATGGGAGGTTGCTTGGGTTGGCGAGAGTGGTTGTCCTCAAGTGTAACTAGAAAGAGACCCAACTCTCTATACCCTAAACTCGATAGGAACATGTATCGAGAAATGATGGTTAGACTACTCTAATACCACTGATAAAAATTTATGTGGGAATGAAATGAAACATAGAAATTTGATAGAAACATAGAGATACAATAATACTCAATTTATATTAATGAATGAAATATGCATGAACTATAAAAAATGCAGAGTGAAATGAAGTTGCTAGAATGGTGGTAGTTGATCACTAAAGAGAAAGAGATGTTGGCTATACTTCATTCGCAATAAGATTTACGTCACACTCCATTGCATGCTTGAAGAACCTCCTTCACCTCAATTATATATGAGAGAGTGAAAGGAGAATATTTCCGATGATACATGTGGGATAAATTGTTCTGAGTTTACAAAATTCCATAGGCATGTAAAACACTAAGACTTCTTGGGAGGTCACCCAGCCTAGTACTACTCTAGCCCAAGCACTCTTAACTACAAAGCTATAATGGGATCAGGTGCATTGACATTGTAGGCATGTACATAAGACCATTATGAAATCATTACATGATGAATATAATTAACAAATGGATATGGAATTACATCGCATTCCCCATCAAAAGGGTGAATATCATGAAAACATTGATTCAATGGAAAATTTAGATGACCATTAAGATCCACCTGGATAATCCATCATCACGTGTACATCTTGTCTTCCATGGTTTTTTATTAAATAAGGTAATCAATGACAAGATACCAGTTCATATTTTTTTACCAAAGATTAATGAAGAAGGTAAAATCATACTAGAACCCAAAATAGTCCTTGAAATAATGATCAAGAAACCATGAAATCGAGAAACTATTGAGTACATCATCAAGTGGAAGAACCTACTAATATAAAAGGTTGTGTAGGAAGAAGAGTTGTTTATAGACATCCATAGATAATCAACTAGAGAGGGAAACATGTGTTTGAAGGGGAGGGTCAATTTATTTCATATATATTGATCTATTATATTTCTCTTATTATATTAGTGTTTTCCTTATTGGTAAATTAGGTCATTTAATCATCGAATAGAGCCCTTAATTCTAATTGTACCCTTTGTCTCTTATATATACCAAGGAGACATATTTTTAGATAGGATGTCATGTTATGAATTTATTATAATGTAAAAGGAGGTGCCCCCTTGGAAGAGGCTTATTATTCATTCTTTTGTCTCATTCTCAAGGTGTGGAGTTACTTCTCTTTCAATTATTATACTATTTTGTTGTATGGTGCATCACAATACATCATTACACGTATATTTGTGACCAATTTATAACCCCTTTGTATGAATTGATATACTACAAGAAATGCATGTGATTATTAGAGGAATAAATATAGGTCTTACAATCAATCAGTGGTTGGTACTTGAATGAGCACTCCACCTACATTAGAGTTTATGGAGCAATCAAAGCTCTCCATACTTTTCTAGTCCATGATCTGGATAGGGCTCTAATTGAGAAACTACCTATCAGACAACCCTTCATGCTTTTAATACTTTCTTGGATCAACAAAAGAATAGATTATTCCCTCAATATTCAAAATACATCAATGTGTTCAGGTTAACTAATTTAGTGTGGAAAAGGTTAGCATGAGAACATATGGAAAATTATAAATTCAAAAAGAAAACATTTGATATGCATAACCTAGCAGGTGTGGTAAATACAGATTGCAATTATGTGGGTATGTCCTTCAACTACAATAATTAAAGAATGAATTTTAGGAATTCAAAATACATCAATGTGTTCAGGTTAACTAATTTTGTGTGGAAAAGGTTAGCATGAGAACATATGGAAAATTATAAAGTCAAAAAGGAAACATTTGAGATGCATAACCTAGTAGGTGTGGTAGATACACATTGCAATTATGTGGATATAACCTTCTACTACAATAATTAAAGAATGAATTTTAGGAATTCAATAGTTGATTCTTAACATGAGAAATTTCAAAATCTGATACAATAACATGTAGAGGTAGAAGAAAGAGAAAATAATACATGAAAAAAATGGCTAAAGAAATTGATTCCATATAGATTAAAAAGGTTGAAGTGAATGACCAAAAGAATAAAGAAATTATAGAAGCACCTACAAAGTTAGAGGAAGATAAATCCCAAACAATAGATAAGGAAGATAGAGATAAAGTTGTTGTAAAAGTAGAGGAAAAAAAGAAAAAGGTTGAACAATAAAACAAGAATAAAGAAAAATTAGAGAAAGCTAAAGTAAAAAGGAGATGAATAAAAAAAAATTGAAGAGGATAAATAAATGGAGAAGAATAATAAAGGAAGAAATATAAAACCAAAGAAGTTAAAGAGGAAACATAGAGTGGAGGAAGAAAGCAAAAAAAAATGAGCAGGATGAAGAGAAAATAGATGTAATAGAAGAGAACCGGTTGAATGGTTCATACAAACTCTTCCAAGAATGTTTTTTATTCTAATATATAGATTCATCATAGGAGGGGATATGTTCATCCCAATGCTAAGTAATGAAGTGGATAGATTAGAAACATTTTCCTCAATGGTAAAAAAAAAAAAATTGTTAGGTAAATGTACAAGAAAGGAATGCTTATAGTTGATAAAAAATTAGTGGTACATACATAAGTGCCCATCGTTGATGTTATAGATATAGATCCTATAGAAATGGTAAGATAAAATATGGACTTTTCTCAAGAAAACGTAAATCACATTGAAGTCAATATCAACGAACTACAAGATTGTAGAACCAAATAGAGTTCTTAAAGCGTCAAGTGGAATATTATCATGATGAAAAAGGTAATGCCAATGTATTTAAATATTACACCCTTTAGATCCACGATGATATAAATTTAGTTCAAATAACTTTTTTATGAAACATTACAAGATATTCAAATACAAAGCATTGAGTTGCTTCTGTTGAATAGCATTATTTAAGAATGGAAATAATCTGAAAGGTGCATACAAGCATGGTTTGAATAGGTAAAACGATGGCAAAGAGATCATATAGATCCACCAACAAAAATCCCAAAAATCCATGAGATAAGTAAATAGGATATCCTACTAAATGATGTAGGACATAGTAGCTAGAAACCATCAAACAACAAACTACGGAAAAAAAGTAAATGACTCATTTGCATAATTACATCAAGTTTAGAATATAGTAGAATTAATTGTCAAAAATGTTGGTTTCTATTCTTTGGAGAAAATAACTCATTATTTTTAGAATATAGTAGAATTAATTGTCAAAAATGTTGGTTTCCATTCTTTCGAGAAAATAACCCATTATTTTTCCTAGAAGTCAGAGGAACATTAGAACAACATTAAAAATTGAAAAGGCTAGCCATGGAAAATATTTTGTTTTCCATCCAAGAGAAGCCAAAAGGATTACATTACAATCAAGATAAGCAATCAAGATAAGGAATATCAACTTGATAAACTCATTCATTCTTAAGCTAAACAAAATACTAATTAATTTTGACAGTGAATTATTAATTTATGAGTTAACAATAGAGTAACATGAGTATTAACATAATCATGAAATTGAGAATTTTTTGAATCTTGACAAATTATACTTTAAACAAATTAATAGTAGGAGAAATTCCCTAAACTTAGACATAGAACACCAAGATTCAAGTAGATGAATCATTTTATCTTCTTCTTTACTCTCTTTTGAATAAATATCATGAAAAGCAAAGCGGAAAGGAATTTTGGCATGTATACTACATTATATTTTGGAATTGAAAAAGCCTATTTGCCACCTTGTTTATTGAAATCAATTTTAGTGTATGTCATTGTTGGGGCTATTCTTTGCATTCATGTGGTAGAGATATTTATTATAGACTAATCATATGTATTAATGATATGTTTTTATTTTTATTTTAAATCATGGTAATAAGACTTTATGGAACTATGACTTTTAGTTTAACCCATTGTTTTTTCCTTAATTTCCTATTAATTATTTCCAAATCTTGCAATTATTTCAAAATTTTGCAATTAATTAACAATAAGCTACTTTCTATAATTATTTGTATTTTTTTTATTTCAATTCTATAACATCTTATAATTTTTATATCTACCCATGTACATTTAGATTATAATTGCATTTCTATAGATTGCATTCTGCATTTTAATTTGATATCATAAAATCATTAATAATAATAGGGCTATAATCTAGAGGGTTTATTCATCAAGATAAAGGAAAATTTAATTGGGTTTTTTCTTTAAGTAGACCTTCATACCTACATAATTGACCAAGAGAGTTTTTCCCATACCAATAAGTCTCCTCTACCAAACAAAGAACATGAACCAAAATTTAGGATTAGTTTATAGCCTCGTAATGGAACGACTTTTATTTTCCAAATGTAGTGGCTAAGAAATATGGAAGCAAAAATATGTGAATAGTGATTAAATGAAAAATTAAGAGTCACATATGCTTTTATCAAAATATATATTTTCTCATATTATCTCTCCACTCATGCATCACTGTGCATGTCATGATGGTGCTTGACTAACATATTCACTAAATTCTTTGTATAGTGCATTAATTTCAACACAGGATTATGTTATGTTGTTATTTTATCATTAATTTTTTTTGGCATGGGTTCTTGCATTTTTTTTTTAAATGGTGCATTCGTTTTAGAATGATTTTCATGTTTATTTTTACATCATATTGATTTCAACATGACGTTAATTTGTTTATTTTCACAATGCATTGACTTGGGCATGGTGTTCTTCTATTTATTTTTACGGCGTATCTACAACACATTGATTTCCTCGGTTCATTTATTTAATGTTTCCCACATTATTTTTAGTGTGGGGTACACACTTTTTTTTTTCTTAATTTTTAGTGTGGGGTACAAATTTTTTTAAATTATTTTTTTAGCGCATTGAGAGGTAGCACATGATTAGCATTAGTGATAGTTCCAGATAAGAGTAAACGTAGGGAAGTTGAATTAGAGAGATGAGAGAATTCATATTGCCCGTTATTTATCATTAATGGTATTTATATTTTTATTAATATAAAGAGATGTATTTAGTGAACATATCTTGTTAAAGTTTGTTTGATTGTTTCTCAACCTATAAACTATTTTTATATCTAAAAAAATTTAACCTAACTTATAACAGCTTAATAGCAATGGAATAAGTTCTATGCGATTCTTTTCAACCTAAAAACTTGAATGTCTATATGATGGAGAGATTTTATGGCTATAAAGGAATAAGCTTTGTATGCTTATTTTCAACCCAAAAACTTGAGTTTGCTCAAACTTCTATATGAGTAGGGGAAACTTTTTGTAAATCTAGATGCCTAAGCTAAGATCTAGATCTTAAAGATAAGATAACATGTGTATATTCTCATTTAACTATTATGTGATGTTATTATTGTGCATAAGCCTCTTTAGGAGAACCTCGACCTCATAAAAGGGTGAATCAATGAGGGTGTGTTTCACTTTCTATTAAAATATGTGACAATACAATTTTTTTTTGAAGTCATCGAAATTTATATAAGTTTTGTCAATATTTTCTTATATAATAAAAAACAATTTGTAGGTAATTATTTTTAATAATATATTTTCAAATTTCGTTAAATGTTTTAAAAAAAAATTATTATATATTTTTCTTTGTATTTTTAGAAAAAACTAAGAACATGATTTTTATCCCATATTTTTTATTTTTATTTTTATTTTTATTAATTACATTTTCCATTATTTTTCAAAGTTGTCTAATTAATCTTTGAATCACATATTATATGTCATTGTGTTTAGACAAATTATTTTCTCTCATTTATGTAAATCGAAAAAATATAAATACCATTTTTAAGAGTAAACATACATGTGTTTCAAATATATTTTTCTAATATTTTGGTTATGTAACTTTTACACTATTGATTTTTTTTCTTGAAATCTTTATAATGGGGGGATAAAAATCTATCAGTAATTTTTAGAACAAAATAAAAAATATATATTTAATTTAAATATGAAAATAAAAAAATTACATGTCATCATCATTCCATTGGAATCAAGTTTTTCCTCATAACATGGAATTCCTTACAAGTTGGAGTTTCAGAAAATCCTCCCAAAAGGGATAAGGATTCCTAACTTCTAAAACCTCCCTCCAAAGTTTATTAAAATTTTGAACTCGATTGATGACTTAAGAGGGGATTTCAAGGACCCTCAATAGAGGTATTTTTGGGTTAAGCTCAAGTTCTTCATAAGTGTGTCAATTCATGGGTAGGAACTAATGAATAAGGAATTGTTGAACGAAATTGAGGATGATGGCTAATGATGATCAAAATGTCAAATTATAAATTGTGGTTCAATGAAGATATACAAATTTCCACCATAATGGTTTCTCTCTTAATCGTTAAATTTTGTTTATCCAAGGCTTTCAATAATAACAAAAAAGGGCTCTAAGTCATTGATTTATATAAATTGTGTTTTGTGACCCATGAGTCATTCTAAGTTGAGAATGATAGACACAAATGGGTGTATTGTTGCATCCACCTAGGTACATAAAATTATAATATTACTAATATTAAATATTGAGTATAAGAATCTCTCAAATAAGATGAAGAACAAATGTCATGATAAGAATAAGGACACCTCTTATAATCCAAAAATATAGTCAATATTTTGGAATGATTTCCTTAAAAAATGCATTACTATAATTGATGAATCTTATTATGTGCATTAATTAAAATAAATGATACTATAAAATGGAATCTACCTGTTAGCACTAGAAGTCACCTCCAGATTGTGTTGGAGGTAAGCCCAGTACCCATCAGAGTTTTATGTCATAGGTTGGTTTTAAAGAGATCAAATGGGTGTAGACTCAAGATGATATCATTTTAACTCAGAAAACCGGACTAGTATGCACCTACAGGTGAGGTCTTGATTAACTCCAGTCAGTAAGTTGGAGTAAGGGTGAGTAGGAGGAATATTTACTGAGAAAGGTGTAGAGGTCCGCTATGAACATCAGATTTTCCAGCAACCCGAGGAGGAAAAACTTAAACACAAAGTCCCCTTGGATTTAAATTTCAAGGAAGCTGAAATAAATCATAACAGTACTATAATCAAACATTTATCATAATATAGTTACAACAATACATGTGAATCAATCAAACATGAACTCTCTCAGTATCAGAGGAAAATAAGATGGAGTAAGAAGGATGACTTAGATTAACCAAGATGTCACAAAAACAAATACATAACTAGAGAACCAGTGTTCTTCATCAAAAGTTTACAAAATGGGAGCACTGCTCAACCATCAACCATAACCAAATATTGAAATTCAGTATATATACTTAGAACTTCTGCAACTACCAGGAGCGTGATCGGGCCCCTGAATTCAAAGCTTACAGTCGGCACCCGCTCTATCAGATTGTAAAGGCCTTCTCATTTCAGATGCGAGATAGGCGCAATTAATCATTTTGTAGGAAAATCCATATAGGAGGAATCTTCAGATTGACAGTCTGCCTTCACGGCCACTCTCTACATGTTTTCCATTTATGGGGTGAGATGAGGTCCCAACTACCACACCCATTTCCATTAACTACCTTTTGTCGGGATTGTGACGTGGCTTAATGCTCAAGAGAAGGCCATGCACTCCTCTTGGATAGGATGTTTTATGAGCACATGATTGCGGGGCCGCTCAAAGGTGGTTTGGATTTAGACTGTTTTTGGGCTCACAATTCATCTCCCTTCACCATGTATCGCTCTTGACATACCATGGTTTCAATTGCAGGACCTCTCAAAAAAATTATCGTTCGATCATTTGCATTCCCGCAATGGATTGTGGTTGTCGATATCATGATCTTGGATGAGGCTTCACGGTCACTGGCTCAAATATGTCCCCTCCAAATCAATGGATCAGATCTTCCCTTTCAAAACAACAACCAAAATTTTATTTGTGGATCAGCCTTCATTCCTTTTAATAGTCAAACTTTATTTGCTCCATGCAAATTCTCCGGAGCTAGGGATGTAACGACACATGGCTCTTGCTGATCAATGAATCATATCCATTTTGTGCCTTCAGCCACTTCGAAAACTTTGGCAAATTCGACGCTTCAAGACTCTAGGCTTTCGGGCTTCTAAGGACTTCCCATTTTAAATCTTTGGAAGCTCATTTCCCTGAAGTCTTGGATCTAATGCCACCTATCCCCTTTAAGATCAACAATTCATATTCACTTCGGGGCCTTTTTCTCTGGTGCTATACTTCACACAAGTTTTCACTCCCAAACACCTATGAGTCGTTGATCTGGACTGTTCTTGGAATCTTCACCACTGAAAGATTAAAAATTCCTTTTGCTTATACTTCAATCCTGAAACAAATTGTTAAGAAAGATGTGATTTGTGTTCATGGTTGCGGCCTGCATGATCAAGGATTTGGACAACTCTCTGTGGGTTTGGGAAGACAGAAGGATCAGTGACAGAGGCCAAGGAAATGAGTTCTTAAACACAAAGAGGAAAACAAAAATGACTTTGTCGAATGAAGGGGAAAAATTAAGACTTGGTCTACGAAAAGGATAGAGACAAGGAAAAATTACAGACTTACGTAGAAACCACAAACCCATAGGACTCTGAAAATTTCATGTGATAACAATTGGCTCCATAGGGTATGGCATGCTCCCTGCGAGATGCCAACAACAAGAAGTTCCAGTCGCCTTATGCATTGGGCTATGGAGTCACTCAAAAAAAAATCATGTTGAGGATTACAGGCCAATAAGTAAAAAACGAAAATAAACACGCATGGGCTCCACATGAGTTTATTTATGTATACTCCTAAACTAACTGATCTATACAAAGCGCTAGTTGAAAGAAAAATTCCACCATAACTATTCAAGTAACTTCCTAACTGGAAGCTCTTTTACTCTGTCAGTGATTGACAGTAGATGATGCAATCGTGATAGTAGAACGATTACATCCTTCATCTTTCCTCTAGATGGAAATGGTGGGATAACACTTGGAGGCTTCAAATCATGGAGGAAAATCAACTCCATGTATTCCCCTATAGGCTTATAGAATGAGTGAGAAAATTGACTGGGCTAGTGGAAGAAAACATGCTCTGTCCCACAGTTGTTCACACACAGTTGAATGTCTCTAGAAAGCGCAGGTGAGTGAACGAATGATGCAGGATGAGTGATCTCATGTGATGGTTTATCACTCACATGATCAGGGCAGGATATAAACTTCTCATTTGGCTCTCCCTATTCTTTTTCATGGCTTTCCCGAAGGTCAGAGTCATAATCATCATTAACAGGAACCATGGGAGAGATCTGCTCTTCATCATCTTCATTAGGATATTCATTGCAAGTTGTTTGTTCTTGGATAGTATCTGAAATCACTTCTTTTTCACAAGTAAGGATGCTAAGAACATCTATTTCGAGGATCGAAATATCCTATGTATCTTCATAAGAGAAACAAGCACGATCTGCCTCCAATTTCTCTATTTTTGTAGAAAGTGATTTTACCAGTCCCACCATCTCACCCAAAGCATTTTCTTCCTCCTTGTAGCCTTCATCCTCATAGCTTCAGTCCTCAGAGATTTCATCCTCACATGATTTATTAGGCTCATCCATATCTTGATTAGGGTATTCGTATTCCTCACAACAACTATGAAAGATAAACTCATAGGAATAAAACTTTTGACAGTGCCTATTGAAGGTTGCATTAAACTGCTCCATGGAGGAGATGCTAGAAGGGGGCAAGGAGTGATACCACTTGAAATAATATCTTGTTTTGGCATAGGGGAATACCTGAGGTTCACTCCAAGAGAGAACCAACAAACCCTAGCTACTGGCCCTTTCGACAACACCTACGAAGCAAATGCAGTCTTACCCAAAGCAACTTAAGAGAGGGGTTGCAGGACAGGGATGTGTACAACCAGGGGAATATCAAGTGGATCTATCAAAGAAATAATACAACATTCATATATCACTTATTAGCGAGGTCTATCCTACACATTTATAGATTTGATCTAACATAAGACTGCAAATAACAATATAACAATGACAAAGATCCAAGCATCAATCACACATGCGACACAAAATATACATGGTTCACCCTCTCTCCAGGGATATATCCATAGAACTATGCTTATGATTTATTAAGGAAAAGCATACATTTCTTATCTTCTCTCTCAGCTAGAAAATCTTCTTTCTTCTCTCTCTTTCTCTCCCCTTCCTGTGCACCCAGTTGCAAGACTTGACCTTCGCACACAGTTGAAGATCGCATAATACAATATTCTCCCTTTACAAAAAAGCTATCACAACAATATCATACCAATAATAAATGACTAACAACCCCACACAAGTGCTCTTCACCTTTATTTATACATTACAATCACTCATTAATAGACTTAGGTCGAAACATAGGTGCCAAAACCCTAGATAGCAAAAGCCTAGGTGTCTAAAACCCTAGGTCAACTTGACCCTCTTTTTTCGGACTTCGCCAGCCTATCTTTCCTTCTTAATTGTGCAGTGCTCCAAAGCATCCAATGATGGATTTCTCTTCTGGTTGAGTTTTCCACGATCCTTCTTTCTTGCTAATTTGTCATCTCTGATCTCCTCGTCCAACGACTTTCTTCTCCGCACTTCACTCCATCTTTCCTACTCTTTCACTCGCTTCGACTCAGTGACAGTTACTGTGTCTCCCGTGAAGATCGATTTTTAAATTTCCTTCCTTATTCTTCACTTCCTTCCATAACCAAGGGCCAAAAACCCCCCAACATTCACATGTGACTTGTCCCGAGGCACTTCATATCTGATCCTCTTCTTTTACTTCGACTTTGGACTACGTAGTGTAGCCCTTGCTTTCTGCTTTATGCCTCCTTTCCATCCTTGTGCAGACTATCCCTTTTGTGTCTGGTACCCAGTTTCAAATGCACCTGATACCTGGACCCTTTTCCTCATGCTTTTACTGAGAGCTGCAAGGTACTTGGTTATCACAGTACAACTTCAACCAACTCCCATTCACCAATCCTTCCTTCCAGTCTCCCTTCAATGTCTTCAGCTACGCATCTCCTCCTTCTGTAACATAGGCAATCTCATATGGCTTGAGCCAATGAATTCTGAACTTCCCAAGGTGTTTGATAAACTTACTGTCATACACCAGTACTAAATCACCTTGCTTGAATGTCTTCTTCTTGATGTGCCTGTCATGATATGACTTTTCTCATTCCTTCTGAACTTGTCGATGGAATCCTACAATGAAAATGTCTTCTTCCTGTTCAACCAACTATGCAAGCATATCGCAAACAGTGTTAGTATCATCCATGTCTGTAAATGCAGTAATTCCTAGGCTTGGTACTAAGTATTCCATCAAGACCATAAACCAACTTGAAGGGGGTCTGCATTGCTAATTTCTTACAAGTGGTTCTATAGGCCCAGAGTATTGTTGGTACTCTTAAATCCCAGTCATCCCTGTTCACGTTGCAAATCTTTATCAATGTTGTCCCCAAGATCCTATTGAATGCTTCAACCATTTTGTTTTCTTATGGATGGTAAGGTGTACTCTTATTATGGCGGACTACAAATTCTTCAATCAAGGCTTCAACTATCTTATTGATGAAGTGTGTACCTTGATCACTCATAAGAATCTTAGGGCATCCAAAACTGGTTCTTATGTCATCGAATATAAAACGTGCAGTTGTAGTTTCACTACAGTCCTTGACTGCTTTGTCTTCATCCCATCTAGATAAGTATTCTACCACAGTAATAATGTACCATGCTCCTGTGCGCTTTCTTGGTGGGTTTATAGGTCCCACAAAGTCAATGGCCCACTTTTCAAATTCTTGTAGGGTCATTTGTGGTGCTAATGGAATTTCATCTCTTCAATATGGTTTTCTAATTCTCTGGCATACATCACATGCTCTGGCATACTCTTTAGTATCTTTGTGTAATGTAGGCCACCAAAGGCCAACTCGCAGAACCTTATACGTAGTTGCTTTCCTTGCATAATTTCCTCCTACGATGCCTTCATGAGCTTCTGCGAGGATCAGTGGTCGCTCTGTCTCCATAACACACCTCCTTAATATTTCATCCGGTCCCATTTTGTACAGCTATCCAACTATAAGTGAAAAGTCCGCAGCACACACCACTAGCTATTTCTTTTGAGGAATTGTATACGCGCTTGGATCCATTCCTATTGATAGGAACTGGAGTATGTCTATGAAGTGGTCATCAATCTTTCTAATGGAGAGCAGTTGTGCATCCTATAATGTATCCTCCAAAATGGCGGGTTCTTCGCCATGTTCCAACCTTGATAAGTGGTATGGGCCCTTTTTCATTCTTCCTAGCTTAACTATGATCTCAAAATCATATTCTTGAAACAACATAATCCATCTACATATTCGCCCCCCCAACACTGGCTTGTTGACTAGGTACTTCAGCGCGGAGTGATTAATAAACATTTTAAAGTGTCCTCCCAGCAAGTAGTGGCGGAATTTTTGTAGTGCATATACCATGGCTAGTCCCTCTCTCTCTGTAATGTTGTAATTAGCGTAAGTTGTGGATAGATTCCTGTTGGAAAATGCTAATGGATGATCAATGTCCCCTTCTCCAGGTTGTTCTAGTACTGCTCCTAATGCAATAGAATATGCATCAACATGCACATGGAATTCTTTGCTCCAATCTAGAAAAACCAGAATGGGTGCTATAACCATCTTCTGTTTCAGTGTGTCGATGCTCTGTTGACATTCATCTGTCCACTCATATTGGTAGTCCTTCTTCAGCAGCTTCTCCATTGGTGTTGTAATTTGGGCATATCCTTTGATAAATTTCCTATAATATCCAGTATGGCCTAGTGCAGTGCTCAGTTGTTTGACTGAAGTAGGAGTTGACAAATCAACTATAATTTCAATTTTAGATGGGTCTACCAGCAATCTCTGCTTGCATACAATATGACCTAATAACACTCCTAATGGTGAGAAGAAGATGCATTTATTCAGATTCAAAGAAATTTGACACTACCTTCATTTATCCAACATTAGCCTTAGACATTCAATATGATTTTTCAACAAACTAAAAACAGTCTAGTCATCAAAGTATGCTTCTAAAAATTTATGCAAAAATTCTTTGAATTCTTCGACCACCACCCTGGAAAAGATGGATGGGGCATTCTTCAATCCAAATGACATTACTATATATTGGTAGGATGCCCACTCTGTGGAAAACATAGTCTTATGATGGTCCTCCTTTGAAATCCAGATCTGATGGTATCTCGAAAATTCATCTATAAAAGAATATACTTCCTTGCCTCCCACGTTATCCAACACTTCATCTGTGAATGGTGTAGGAAAAGGGTCATGCAAACAGGAATCATTCAAATTTGTGAGGTCCACACAAATCCTAATTTCTCTTGTCTTCTTGTCTTGTACCACCATAGGGCTAATCCACTCCAACTCTTCGACAAGTTCAATGATCCTTGCTTCTAGCATTCTGTCGAGCTCGATCTTCACTTTTTCCTTGTATTTCGGGTTCAGTCTGTAAGGTATTTTCTTGACTGGCTTCACAACTAGTTTCAAAGGTATTCTCATCTCACTCATAGGCCCTTTGATTCCCTTCATATCAGTGAACTTGGTCGGGAACAAGTCTTGAAATTCGTGCAATAACTCTATAATCTTGTCAATGGTAGCACCATCCCAATAATCTCTGACATTGGTAAGATTTGGTGTCTCCTCTATCACAATATTGACTTTCTTTATTTTGATCAGTTGTCCTATGAATGGAAGCTCAACTCCTGGTCCTTCCACATTTTTGTGGCTTTCTTTCTCAGCGATGTTTACCTTCCTCAAATTATCATCTTCATCATCATTCATGTTGTAACTTCCTTGAAATGTTTGTAATGGCGTCGTTCATTCATCCTCTTCTTTCTCCAAAGGGAGGCCAAATGCCTCCTTAAATACTTTTTGTCTCACAACCTGTAATGATTGGTCTACTGAAGGAAAGTCACTTTCAAACAAAAAGGTGGCTACAAAATTCTGGATCATACCTTCCCAATATAAAGTGACGAGGCGCAGCTCCGCTTGAAGGTACCAGTTGATAGGGATCATGTCCAGCGTGTTAATGAATCTGTGCATCCATTGTTCTCAAGGAATTTCACTCTAGAACTCTTCACAGCTTTGCATATGTTCCTTTGGGAAACTTTGACCTGTGTACCTCAGTTCGCAGCTTCCTACTTGTGTTGAGAACCATGTTGTCATCAAAGTTCGACATTGTGTCCAATCTATGATGTTTCCTTTGTGCATCCCCCGCCATCTTGTTGGTGTGGATTTCATGGCCTCATCCATTGCCAATAACCTTTGTTGTGATGGTACACTTATATCAAACTCTTATAAGAAGTTTTCTAAAGGGTTCAACCCATCAAATGTGGGTAAGTTACTCACTGTTGTGCCGATCTAGCAAACCTCTTTGGTTAGTCTAGCACATCTTCTGGTAGAGACTTCATACATATTGTTCTGCAAGTTCTCCAACGCTTCTTCTGAGTTTGATGAACATGTGTTGTCGCTTCGCCAACTCAGGTTCCCATTGTCTGTAGGATTGATATAATCCTATTGTTTGGCTATTAGTTTGTAGATGTTTTCCAGTTTGTACATGTGATATTCTTCTCTGATAGGCTCTATGTATCAAGGACCCTCATCTGAATCTAAAGGTGAAATGACCCTAAGGCCATCTCTTTCAAATGTAATATGCCTCTTCTTTAGATCAACAATAGTAGAATTGTCTAAGGCCCAATCAATTCCTAATAATGTAGGATAAGGGTAGTTGTCATTAACAATTTCAATTACTTCAAAATCTGCAAAGGTTCTAACTCCATCAATGTCCACAAGGACATGCTCTAATCGTCCAAATGGGTTGAAAACTTACTGATTAGTCATTCTAAGCCTGATAGGGGAATAGATCAACTTTGATTTTCCCATCAGTGCCCAGGTTTGCTTCGTCATGTCATTGACCTTCGACATTGAGTCAAGGACCACATAGTCTATATCATATTCTCCTATTTGAGCATTCAGGTGTAATTCTTTATTTTTCCTACTCCTTTTCCCAATTTTTTGCACTTTCCTATTTAGTAAGGGATATATCTTTCGTAGCTCATACTGCTTGATTAAATCTTGTAAGTCTTGTACATCGCTTTTATCTTGAATCAACTTAACACAAGTGCATAGAAGTTCCATGAGTTTTCTTACCTCTTTTCCTTTTGTTGGTGATGTAGACTGATCAAACACCTAAGGCATGCCATATTCTTTGATTTTTGGTTGTTTCTTTGATGAATACCCTTGATCTCCTTTGAAGTCTTTTCTTTCCTCCTCAAATATCTATCT
Source organism: Picea glauca (assembly GCA_000966675.3). Lineage (NCBI taxonomy): Eukaryota > Viridiplantae > Streptophyta > Pinopsida > Pinales > Pinaceae > Picea > Picea glauca. The sequence goes on from JZKD02S1593685.1 coordinate 753,403, forward strand.
TTCTTTCTTAGCATTGAACATTGGGGTCTTTGCTGTAGTTTTCTTGAATCCGTGGTCATCTACAATATTTCCTTGGGCTGCTCTGTCTTCTCCTATAGAAGCACCTCCTCGAGTGATAACAACAACTTTAGGGTCTGCTCCACGAGGTTCAGCATATATCAGTTGTACTTGCAGGTTTTGCTAAGGTCCTCGTCTTTCCTGAAGCTTAGCTAGCAGCAAAGGGCAGTCCTTGATGACATTCTTGGAGGAATTGCAATAAGTACAGGTCGTGTAAGGGTTCTGGCAGTCCCTCGCTAAATTTCCTGGATGCGCACAGTTGTAACAGATTATTTGTCCTCGGCCTTGACCCATACCTCCTCCTTGTCCTTGTCCTTTGTATCCACCGCGAGGATTGAAACTTCCTCTTCCTAGAGAATTATACTATGCATTGTTTCCTTCTTGGTGTACTTTGCCTTGGATCCTGTATATGTCTCTTGATCTTTCATGCATCAGGTCAAAAGACCTACAATCTCTATCATCATGTCCTACGGACTTACAGAATCTGTAGTACAATTTTTTGGGTGTCTGAACGTACTTCTGCATATAGTAGCACTCACTAAGGCGATTCCATTTTCTACATACCTCGCACCAGGTCAGGTTAACTTACTTCAAGGGGCTCATCGCTCCTAATGAAAAATATTCATGAAACAGGGGACAATTTTCTTTATCATGACCTTCGGATCTGCATCTTACACACCATATATATTCTCTTTTGTCCTTCCCCTTGTCCTTCTTCATATCCTCAACCTACAGAGACAAAATAGTTAGTTGGCTCAAGATCTAGGTCATGCTTACGCTAGATTCTGCCATAGGTGTTGATTAAAGCTTCATGACGATCTTTAGATCTTCTGCCCATAATGCAATCTTCTGTTGTATTAGTGGAACTTTGATGTGTGTTAAAAGAGTAGTGATGAACCATTCTTTGTTCTTCTCATCTGGGATATTAAAAGTTAATCGGCCTGTTAGGGTCTTGAATCTCTTATTGAACTCCCAAACAGGTTCAGCTACCTTCTGTTTGATCTCCTTCAGCTCAATAATACACTATGACTCCGACTTAGGTTTTTTAAACTCTGCAACCAGTGCATTCTTGATCTCATTTAGTGGCTTAGGATGCACAATTCCTTGGACAAGACTCATGTACCAGCTCAGCACACGATCCCTCAATGTAGTGCTAAACTGGTTTCTTTTAATAACTTCATCGATAATATTTTTAATGTTCCATACGGCCTTGCACAGGAACCAGTTCTGATCAGGATCTTCAGATCCATCTCTTTTAAAGATAGGGAGCCTCATCTCGTCTGCCATAGATATGCCTAGGTTTTCTGTCTGAGTAGATGCTGAAGTACTAGTAATAGTAGTCTGTAGACTCCGGTGATTCAGAATATTCTGATTACTTAGCATTTTTGAAATAACATAAGGATCGATATGACTTACTTCAGTGGCCTGAACAGTTCCTAATGTCTCTGGCTCATTGTGTAAAATTTCTTCAGCTTCCTCTTCCTCTACTCTGGTGGATTTTGAATGTTCTTCGTCTATCAGATCTACCTCTTCTCCACTATAGAAACCCTCGTCTCCATAGTTTTTCTTGAATAGGTTCTCAAGGTGAACCCCTCAAAATACTTTCCCACTGCGCGTATATCCGGCTTTTGTGTCACTGTTGTTGTCTGAATACTTGAACATTAGCCTTTTCGAATCCAACCAATCTATTGTATCTTCAAGACGTTCTTTTCATGCAACAGCATCTTGATTCTTAACTTCAGAAATTGTAAAAAGTTTCCTCTGGGTCCTTTGAAGAAGTATCTCTCGGCCTGGCTATATGATTATGTTCTATCAACAACAAATTCGGTGATATACCCTCCAATGGTACTATCGAAACAACGATATACTGCCCTTGATACAACGTTGTCAACTCTCTTAACCTTCTTAATCAACTCCGACGTCCAGACCATAGGAAGTCTAGATCTGATCTTGAACTGGGTATCAGCTAACCTAGCTAACCACTCGTATAGATCTTGATGGATTCCTACAAAGAATATCTCATGAATATTGGTGAAGATGTTTCTCTGCAGCCAAAATTCAGTACTTAGCTTACCGTTCTTGTTTTGGGCTTCACTGAAGTCCCTCTCTTAATCCTCTATCCATTTCTGAATCTCTGTCTTCGATGGGAACCACCTTGACATTCCCTTACACAGATTCCTATCCCGACAATGGAACCATTTGTTAACACAGGGCTAGACCCAAGGTTCACTTCAAAAGCACAGCAACAAGCCCTAGCTATTGGCCCTTTCAGTAGCACCTGCAAAGCAGATGCAGTCTCACCCGAAGCAACTTAAGAGGGGGGTTGCAAGATAGGGATGTCTACAACCAGGGGAATATCAAGTGGATCTATCAGAAAAATAATACAACATTCATATATCACTTATCAACGAGGTCTATCCTGCACATCTATAGACCTGATCTAACATAAGACTGCAAATAACAATATAAAAATGATAGAGAGCCAAGCATCAATCACACATACGACACAAAATATATGTGGTTCACTCTCTCTCCAAGGCTACGTCCACAAAACTGTGCTTATGATTTATTAAGGCAAAGCAAACAGTTCTTATATGTGCTATTGGCTAGAATATCTTCTTTCTTCTCTCTCTTTCTCTCCCATTTCTATGCACCCAGCTGCAGGACTTGACCTTTGCACACAGCTGAAGATCTCACAACACACTCTTCTCCCTTCACAACAAAGCTATAAAAAAAATATCATACCAACACTTAATGACCAACAGCACCACCCATGTCCTCTTGACCTTTATTTATACATTACAATCCCTCACTGATAGCCTTAGGTCAAAACCTAGGTGCCAAAACCCTAGATACAAAAACCCTAGGTGTCTAAAACCCTAGGTCATCTTGACCCACTTTTTCCAGACTTCGCTAGCCTATCTTTCCTTCTTCATCGCGCGGTGCTCCAAAGCATCTAATGATGGATTTCTCTACTTTCTGAGTTTTCCACAATCCTTCTTTCTTGTTGATCTGTCATCCTTGATCTCCTCATCCAATGGTTTTCTTTTCTGCACTTTGCTCCATCTTTTCATCTCTTTTTCTCACTTCGACTCAGTGACAGTTGATGTGTCTCCCACGAAGCTTGATTTTTACCTTTCCTTACTTATTCTTTGCTTCCTTCCCTAACCAAGGGCCAACATCCTACTAATGCGATCATGAAAATATTTAATAATACATCCTCATGATGTATTTCCCATTGATGCAAGAGTTCATGAAAATCAAGGAGATGTTGAGCAGGGTTGTCCTCTTTATGCTCTCTAAATATGGGAAAATAAGCACCCCATTCATTTGGAGTAGGAACAACATTTGGAAAACCAGGAATAGAGGAGAAATTAAAAGGAGCATACCTCCGATCCAATATTCTTTCCATTTTGAAACAGTGGAGTCACCAATCGATCCTTTAATCATGGAGTTGCCAGGTGAATGATGTGCAGTCTGAATGTGTTTGGTATTTTTTCACCATCAAAGACCAGATCTGATCATTGTCAATCTCCCAAGGAACTTTCAAGCTGAGAAAGCAGTTTCTAAAAGAATTCTCGAAAAAGTTCTCTTGGTCAGCTCGTGTGTGATAGAGGTAGTCAGAACCGAAATAGTGGAGTCGAAACAATGGATTCACCAGGTGCACATGCAATCTTCAATGGTTCTGATATCTAATGCAGCTTCAAAATCAGAAGCTCATTTTCATTCTACCCAAGGAAAAGTCTTCAATTCGTTCTACGACAGTGGAACCAGAAATGTTAGCTTTAGAAGTCACCTCCAGATTGTGTTGGAGGTAATCCCAATACCCATAAGATTTTTTTGTCACGAGTTGGTTTTAAAGAGGTTAAATGGGTACAAACTCAAGATGATGTCATTCTAACTTAGAAAACTAGACTGGTATGCACCTATAGGTGAGGTCTTGATTAACTTCAGTCAGTAACTTGAAGGGTGAGTAGGAGAAATATTTAGTGAGAAAGGTGCAGAGGTCCACTATGAACATCAGATTTTCCAGCAGCCTAAGGAGGAAAAACTTAAACACAAGGTCCTCTTGGATTCAAATTTCAAGGAAGCTGAAAGAAATCATAACATTACTTTAATCAAACATTTATCATAATACAGTTACAACAATCCATGTGAATCAATAAAACATGAACTCTCTCTGTATCATAGGAAAATAAAATGAAGAAAGATGACTTAGATTAACCAAGATTTCTCAAAAACAAATACATAACCAAAGAACCAATGTTCTTCACCAAAAGTTTACAAAACGGGAGCACTGCCCAACCATCGACCATAACAAAATATCGAAACTGAGTATATATACTCAGAACTGTTGCAACTACCATGAGCATGATCAGACCCCTACATTAAAAGATTCCAATCGATGCCCTCTTTGTCGGACCGTGCAAACCATCTCATGTCAAATGCAAGATAGGTGTAGTTAAGCGTTTTACAAGAAAATCCATTCAGGAGGAAGCTTCAGATTAACATTCTGCCTTCACGACTGCTCTCTGCATGTTTTCCATTTATGGGGTGAGACGAGGTGTAACATCCCTCTCTTGTGCACACTGCACGAACTTATTCCTTGAGGACACTTGCTTGCAAGCGATCCAGATTATTATACTAATGGTCGTTTATTATGATTATGAAGCATTATGGATGTGATTATATGTTATTTTGTTGTATTGACTTAGACAGGTGATATTAACTCGGATCTCCTAACTGTGTAGGATTTTCAACCTCGAGGATGCAGAGGCATCGATGAAACCCTTGGACTCTGGATCAATTCATGGAGTGGACTATTGGGGTTTGATTGTTCTATATATGATTTATGTGCATCTGATTAGATGCTAAGATTATGGATGTTATTTTTACATGATTCGTTGATGATGTAGGCTAACGATATCTTGTCGACCAGGCTCACATGTGGAGTAGAGGGGTCACGCATGACTACTAGAGACATTGAGGGAGAGGTGTGGACAACAACCCTGCCACAACCTACTAGCACTCTCGTCGTCGTTCGAATTATAGGTTAACGACTACCTAGTTCGAGAAGACCCACGATGTCGTGAGGGAAGACTGCGACAGTCACTCATGATGATTCTAAGGGGCGTGCAATAAGGAAGGGGACTTATTCCCTAGAGGCCCTTAGTCTCCCACAAGATCACCTAGTGGAGTATTGACTCCAGGGTTTTTTTATGTCTACCAAGTTAGTCAAGAGTTGAGTGGCACCCTTAGAGCATGTAGTGCGTCCTGAAGGGCACATCGCACAAGAAAAACGGAAAGAGACGAGTGGCACCCTTGGAACACATAGTGCGTCCTAAATGGCATGTCGTGCAAGGGAAATAGAATGAGGTGAGTGGCACCCTTGGATCACCTAGTACATCCTGAAGGGCATGTCGTGTTTTTAAATAATAAATGAATAAACCTAGATGGCCTTAGAAATAATAATGTGATAAGGAAATATTTAAAAACAATTTCCATAATAAAATGTCGCCCAACCTCGAAAGTTAAAATCTATGTCTAAAGTAATACTTGTGGTAAAAATAAAAATAATAATACTCATCTTTAAACATGTGACAAAAAGGGGGCAAGAAACTTGATTAAATTATTAAAATCAAATTATCGAGGGATTTAAAAATTTAAAAGGGAAATGATTGTTTTGTTACACATGCTAATTAAAATTTATTAATTAAAAAAAAGGAAAAGTGGGAAAAAGGATATTTTTCTACACTTACTAATTTGAGTTTTAAATGAAAAGGGAAAGAGGGAAATTTAAAAGAATTGGGAAACTAGCAAAAAGAGGGAAACTTAAAGAGAAAGGGAAACTTAAGGAAAAAAAAAAAGAGTAGCTTAGTAAGGTATTTTGCATTTAAGAACTTTCTAAATTGAACTCAACTAGTGAATTAGTAAGGGGGTAAGTCATTAAAGTTTGTAAGGGAATATGGGGACACCTAGGAGCGATTCTAGGAATGTTTTTAGATGGGTGAGAGAAATAGGAGTAATTAATTAATAATAAAATTAATTTATGGTGCCATGAAGGGGATGGGTGACACATGTTCGGGGACGATTTTTATGAATTAAATTATTGAACATTAAATTAAATGGGATTTTGGGAAATTAAATGACCTAGAAACTCTATATAAAGGAGGGAGGAGGAGGATGATGGCGTTCTTCTATTATGTGTAATGTTACGTTGCAGAATTTCAGACTTGAATGACTTAGCTTGTGGGAGTTGGGATACCCATCTCGGTGAGGAGTGGTAGCTCGACCTTGATAAGTGAGTTGAGAGCTATTTGTTCTCTGATTTAGGGTGCATGGTCCCTTTGTGACTCGAGGGCCTAAGGGAAGATAAGAGTACCCTTAGTGTTGGATGGGAGGTACCACTGAAGTCTCATCGGTCGGAAAGCAAGAGCTGCATCGAGCGCACGGGACAATGACTTAGAGTGGACATTTAGGCTATGGTATGCTTACTTGATTCTGCATGGTACATTCTTATTATACCTTATGCTTTCAATTCTGTATTTTTAATTGGGTAAAGAAAATGTTTGACTTATCATTTCAACTGAGAACTTAAATTCCCCATAGCGTGAAGCTCGTTTCTTGACTTGTTTCTCTTGAAATTTTGTCCTTGAATGTTGTGACTATACTTTGGTTTTGTTGATTGTTGTGAAGAGTTGTTCTTTTCGTCCTCATCCCTAGTTCATCGTTCCATACCTAAGCAGTCGACCAGGAGCCGAATCGACGATCATCACTTTGCTGCACAATGACCTATAGATTCTAATGCCCTACTTTTTTGTATGTGGATGATGAGAGAAAGATGTGTTTTCCCAACTATTTACCCCTTCTTATCTCTGTGTTTTGATCTCTTCCCTTGCCATGGTCTCTACATGTTTATCACCTCTGTGCCCTAAATGTTCTGGGCATCTGAAAACTATGTTTAGTAATCTCTACATTTTATTAACTTCTTAGCTCTTTGTTGGTTGTTCCTGGTTGATGGTTTTCCTTGCTCCTTTGCGATTGAACACTTCTACGATTGTTTATATTTTCCTTCCACGATCCACTTATATCCTATGTGATTATACCTTTCCTAGAAAATCAAATCTTTGTTTCTATTGCATTTCCTGGCGAAGTATATCTATGTGTTTTCAATACTTATCCAGGCAATTTAAGTCTGCAATTTATATTACACTTCCTAGTGAATTTTCCTATGCATTTTGATATGTTTTGAAGGCGAACTTATCTTGCGCTTTCCTTGTGAAAGATTACCCTTGTGTTTGAGACATCGATTTCCTTTTTAAATGTTAAATGAAATATTTTATTTGTTGATATGTAATTCACATCAGCTAAATGGTTGGTTAAGAATCTACTGGTTGATATCCTTCTTTCGTCTGCGTTGATAACTTTATGTCTGCATTTTTAGATTTTGGGTATTTCCTAACATTTTGGTTGGGTAATAATTTACAGCAGAGAGGGATAGTCCTGTCCCCCTTATAGGTGAATCTACATACTTCTGGCTTAAAATTTTTGCTCTGCCTTATGCTCTAAAGAAAGAGAAATTGTTGGCCCTTGGTCCACCTTCTTAGCATTTTAATTTCACTTCTAAAGTGTGTAGTATCGAGCCTTGGCTTGGCTCTTTAACGTGGCTCTATTACCCGAGTTCACATTGTGATTTCATGGCCCTGCTCTCAGACTATACACCGCACTCACCTCACAAATTTTTGGTTTTTCACACAACAAAGAGCACCTTTAATGGTAGTGAATTCCAACTCAAACTGATTGCATTTTTATACATAAGGAAAACAACGAGTTTACGCTACGAATGGAAGCGAATGCCAACCTTGGTTTGACTATGTTGTGTTGGCAGGGAATCTTGTTTTTCTCTTACAGTGGGGAGATTTGTGTTTAATGGAAGCATTATTCCGTTATGCCAATGATTTCATACATATTTGGCGACTAGGCTTGGGCTGCGTTTGAGATTGTGTATTATTTGCAAGTTATGGTAGTGCATTAGTTGCATACTATGCATAATGGTTGTGTTTCCTTTGTGGAGTTGAAAGATGCATATTACAATGATTTCCCTTTTTATAAATAAGGATGGACTAAGGTGTTTATTGACAACAGTTATAAGTAGGTTGTATGCCTTGGCTATCAAGGATTAGATGACAATGACATCATACCTTTAGTAGATATCGTTAACCTATTTTGATAAACGTCATGTCAATTAATTATTATAATAGCCACATAATGCATGTTTAAATAGTGATTTTATGTGGACAGAGACTTCTTTAGATAGAGATTGACAACCACCTAATGTATTCAATATGCAGCGGAATTATTGGTTAATTAGTGATGCCCTTAAATTTCAGTTATGAAGGACAACGCTGCATGTGGATGACAACGATTTGTAGGTGAATGGCAGTGGGTATCTAATGTATATAGTGTCTCTTCTTCTCTACAGTTGCATTACTAAAGGGGTACCAACTACCTCACTCATTACTAATAATAGGAGAGACCAATATCTACATATTTGAATGAATCTCCTATATCTACCTACATATAAAAATGATATAATAATAATATATGTTTGATTTTATGAAAGCTATGAAAGACCTAATAATTATTAATTATGAAAATGATCCTTATGTTAAGGATTCATTGGTATTTAGTTCTGTTTCATTTGAGTCTCTAACTTAGAAGTTAATGGTTTATGGCATTTTAGTTAATAGACTGTGCCAGTTTATTGGTTGAAGGTCTTATAGTTTTAGCCAAAACGTTTGATAATTGAATAGTTATTGAGGATCATGTGTCTTGAGCCTTATGTCGAGCAGGAAGGGGTGGTCGGTCATCATAGTTTCACCATAGAGGTCATTTTGTAGGAAACAAGAATCCTCCATTCATCTGCACAATTTCATTCGAGTGTTATCATCTTGCATCTTGTTGATTTGTTTCTTTGGATGTGGGGGTAGTCCTCTTGTCAGTAACTCGACTTCTAGAGAGTTGGATTATTCTAGATTATTTGGTCCATATACGTTAGGTAGCGCCAAGGTTATTGCCACAACTATCACCTGGGGACGACATGAGTCCTAATGAGGGGATCATGGCATGCCCTATTGGATAGAGGCGAACAATAACTTGGACGGAGTCTGTGCCTTCCTTGTGAGTGTTGTTGATCATTGTAAGTTGTTATTGGCGCATGGGTTGAATGCCTTCATGTGTTGGGTTGCATGCCTTCAAGGAATAGATGATTTTAGGGGCTAAATTTCTCTCATGGGCTAATTTTTCATGGTTTTTCCAAAAATGAGATTCTCTATTTTAAAAATGATTCGCCCAAATTCTATAGGATAAAATTATCTTACCTTAAAAATCACCAAAAAATTATAAAAACTATATAAAATACTTATAAATCTAAATATTTTTAAAAAAATATCACCCAACATTTATAGTTGACGTATGAAGGATTAGTAATATTCGCCAAGGTTTCTACATTTTAAAATAAATTTCCATCCTTAAAATCATCCCTGCTTCGAGGTTCTAGTTATCTGGCCATCGAGGCCATTGTATCGGGATGGGGATGTTGTCACTTAACATGTAGGCATGGTCATGTTGTGTCAGGTGGGTATTCGCTCTTCTTATTGTTTTATGCACGTTTCACCCAGTTTCTCTTGTGCCAATGCATGGAGCCATAGTTGTATGTCACCTGTTATGTGGGGATGGTGCTCACTGCTAGATGAGTTGTTTAGCTATAATTGTTGTTTTCATCATGTTTAAAAAAAAAATGTGTGTTTATCTTTTCTTGTAGTCGTAACGATTGGGGCCGTAACATATGGTATCAGAGCGGGTTCAACCCTACGACTGTGGATTTCCAGGATTTTTGCTGCAGTAAACCCATGAGTATTAATCGTTGCGTTAATTAAAAACCTTAATGTGTTGATGTGGTGATCGCATTTAGAGGAAACCTCAAAGGTTCACAATGTGGTGTCGTGGAAGGAGCTGCGACGCCTCCAAAAGTTCCCGCACCCTCGGATTTGAAACCCCCAAAGGGAAGAACCAGTCCTTGGGATGGATTTGATTTTTGTAAGGGATGATGATGGTTTGACAAGGCCCTTCCAGGTATTGTCAAAGGGCCTTGATTCACCATCAGTATTGATATGACGCCAGGGCACCTGTGCCCCTAAGGGTCCACAACGCGCCCTAGCTAGTACCATTAGCATCCACCAGAAACTCGAGAGAGTTTAGTTCCATCATCTATGACTATCAAAGATGGTGGTGTCATTGAGGCACGGTTGTAGAGAAAGGCGTTTACGGCCTCCATCATGAAGGTCCACATGGTGGTATTTCAAATGAAGGGGAGCTCTCTTCTATGGTAGAAGTTGTTCCTACCACTTTTGAACATGACCATCGACGACGTTTGATGGGAACTATTCAATGAACGGTTCCAGGAGAGGTATCTTTCTGAGGAATTCATTGAGTGTTATCTCAACGAGTTCAATGCCTTGCAACAAGGAAACCACAGGGTGCCCGAGTACGAGGCCCATTTTGGAGCTGCTTTAGTATCCTCCACATCAATTTACCCAGAAACGTCAGGTCAAGAAGTTCAAGTTTGGTCGTATTGTTAGAATTCATCTTCTACTTCAAGTACCAGGAATAATGGATCTAAAAAAGTGTGTTGGATTGTGGGGAGCCATATTATCAACATTACTTCCCAGAGGAAAGGGCGGAAACATTTGGATCGGCTGGACCCACTACCATGGGATTTTTGGGCAAGGCCCATCAGATTCATGAAATGGTGAATAATTGTGAGGCAGAGAACCAATCAACTATGCTCGAGATGTCAGGTACCATCGCTAACCAGACCCTTAGTACTTTGATAGATCCTGGTGCTACCGAGAGTTTCATTTCTGGTGCAGTGCTAAAAAGGATTAAGGTAAAGGAAGTCGAACAAGATGAGTTTAGATTTTTAGAGATGGCTTTGAGAGCCAAACAAAAGGTTGGAGGAAATATTACGAGTTGTACCCTTAAACTGGGAGATTTTTTCATTAGGTCCAACCTGTACATCATGATCTTAGGATCTTATGACGTCGTGATTGGTATGGACTGGTTGGAATCGCATGAGGAGATACTCAACTGTAAGATGAGATGGTTGAGCTTGGTCGATGATGAGGGATAGAGACACATGATTGTAGGTCGGAACTAGGGAGTTTCCTTGAGGTTTATCTCTTCCTTGTAGTTATAGACGAGCATGTACAAGGGATGTAATATTTATGCGATCCTTGCATTGAATGAAAAAGGAGTAGCGGAAGGTCTATAACACCTATCGATGGTGACAGATTTTGCAGACATCATTTCGAAGGAGTTACCTAGGATGTCGCTAGAGAGGGAATTGGAGTTTACCATAGAGCTAAAACTGGGGACTTAACCAATAGAGAGAATGCCTTATCGTATGTCAACCCTGAAGTTACAGGAGTTGAGAATGTAGCTGAAGGAGTTGTTAGACCTGGGACTCATACGTCTTAGTGTTTCACCGTGGGGTGTGACTGTTATTTTCATACGAAATAAGGATGGGTTGCAGAGACTCTGAATTGACTACCGTAAATTGAGCAAGGCAACGATCAAGAATCAGTATCCACTACCAAGGATTGATGATTTGTTCAATCGGATGAAGGGTGCGACAGTGTTTTCCAATATCGGTTTGCGATCAGGGTATCACCAGTTATGGATCAAGGACGATGCAATCCCTAAGATGGCCTTTAAGAGGAGTTTTGGACATTAAGAGTTTACAGATTTACTGTTTGGACTGACAAACGCCCTGGGGGTATTTATGAGTTTGATGAATGGGGTGTTCTGCGAGTACTTGGACAAGTTCGTCCAAGCATTCATAGACGATATTTTGATTTAATCTCAAATGACGAAGGAGCGTTAAGTTCACTTGCACTTGGTACTACAGTGTCTGCGAGAGCAGAAATTATATGGGAAGTTCTCCAAATGCTCATTTTATCAATCAAAGATTCACTACTTAGGGGATGAAATCTCCAGCAAAGGTATCACCATGGATCCAACAAAGGTCAAGGATATTATGGAATGGCCTACACCGACGAATGTCCAGGAAGTGCGTAGTTTCATGGGTTTAGAAGGATACTATCAACGGTTCATTGAGGGATTTTCGAACATAGAAAAGTTGATCATAGAATTGAAGAAGAAGAATAAGAAGTTTGTTTGGACTGAGAAATGCATAGAAGCATTTCGAAGGCTCAAGGAGCTATTGACAACGGAATCAATACTAAAGGTCCCAGACATGGACACAGACTTCTTGGTATGCACTAACGCATCCAAGGAAGGCTTAGGTAGCGTCTTGATGCAAGACGGTTGAGTAATATCTTACATCTCAAGGAAAATGAGAAGGCTTGAGGAGAACTATGTGATGCATGTTTTGGAGTTGTTAGCAATTTTTTATGTCTTGAAGGTTTGGAGACACTACCTTGTTGGATGAAAATTTGAACTAAAGATAGACCACTATGGACTACAATACATCTTTACGCAAAGCAACTTGAATGCACAACAATGATGTTGGTCGGAATGGCTTAGTGAGTATGACTTAAAGATTACTTACATAAAAGGAACAATGAACTGGGTGGCTGATGCATTGAGTTAGAGACCACACATATTTTTGGTGTTTCCTCTTTAGACGAATCTACGTGAAATGATTCTAACCTTACAACGCGGCGATGGATGGTACAAAGAGGTTGAGGATTTTATCAGACAAAACACAATAATGATACCAATATTTGAAGGATTTATGTTGGATGATGATGAACTACTGAGATTTAAAATTCAAATTTATGTACCATCAAATGACGAGTTGAGGAGTTTGATCCTAAACGAGGCTCATAAAGTAGTGTACATGGCTCACCCATGAGTCACAAAGATGAGGGCAGACCTTAAACCCTTATTCTTCTGGAAAGGAATGAAGGAAGACATAGTCAACTGTGTGGCCAAATGTCTATAATGTCAACAGGTAAAGGCTAAACATAGACATTCAGCAGGATTACTCCAACCACATTCTATTCCAGAATCAAAATGGGAGGTTATTTCAATGGATTTCATTGTTGGATTGCCACTGACGGTAAGGAGACATGACTTGAATTTCTTGGTATTCGACACTCTTATATGGAGAGTGCTCATTTTATTCCTATGCATATGATGTATCAGACACCTGACATAGCTATAATTTTCATCAGTGAGATTGGGAGGCTTCATGGAATACCTAAGAGGATTATATCTGATCAAGGATCGGTGTTTACTAGACGATTGTGGACTAGTTTCCAAGAGGCCTTGGGAACCTGACTTAACTTTAGTATTGTTTATCACCTGAAGACTGACAAGCAAACTGACCAAATGAACTAGACATTGGAATACATGTTGCGCCTGTATGTGATGGACCAGCAGAAGTGTTGGGAAGAATTGTTGCCACTCGTAGAATTCGCTTATAACAATAGTTACCAAAGAGACATTAATATGGCACCTTTCGAGTTTCTTTATGGGAGACCATGTCGAACGCCTTTGAGTTGGATCGGCTTGAGGATAGGGTCCTGGTGGGACCGGAAGAGATCCAAGAATTGGAATATTAAATGAAAACTATAAGACAAAGGATCAAGGAAGCATAGGATCGACAGAAGAGTTAAGTCAATGCATGTCATGTCGACCGTAGTTATGATGTCGTGATCGAGCATTCCTACGGATGAAACCGCATAAGAGTTTGAAAAAGTTAGGAAAAGGGGATAAACTATCTCCTAGGTTCGTGGTAACCTATGAGATTGTGGAAAGGGAAGGCCTATGGCCTATTGAGTAGACTTGCAAATTCTTGAGGCATATGCACGATGTCTTTCACATCTTTGTTTGAGACATTATGATTAGTGATCCTACACACATTTGACTTGAGAACCTTGCAGGTGTCGGATGAGGGTACGCTCACAGTTGAGTCAATCTACATCCTGGATAATTGCATTCGATAGCTACAGCGTCGAACAATAAATGAGGTCAAGGTCCAGTGGGACAACTATAGTCTGCACCCGACGACCTTGGAGGACACATATGATATGCGCCAACAATTTCCATTTTTGTTGGATAGATAGACTTATGATACTGTGATACACATTATTTCGGCACTTATATACGATGAAACTTTAGGATGAGGTTTATACCAAGAGGGGGTGTATGTAACATCTATCTCTTGCGCACACTGCACAAACTTATTCCTTGAGGACACTTTCTTGCATTTGATCCAGATTATTATACTAATGGTCGTTGATTATGATTATGAGGAATTATGGATGTGATTATATGTTATTTTGCTATGTTGACTTAGAAAGGTGTTATTGACTCGGTTCTCCTGAGTGTACAGGATTTTGGACCTCGAGGATGCAAAGGCATCAATGAAACCCTTGGACTCCGAATTGAGTCAGGGAGTGGACTATTGGGGTTTGATTGTTCTATATATGATTTATGTGTGTCTGATTAGATGTTATGATTATGGATATTATTCTTACATGATTTGTTGATGATGCAGAATGACGATAGCTTGCCGACCAAACTCACATGTGGAGTAGAGGGGTCACGTACGACTACCAAAGACATTGAGGGAGACGTGTGGACAATAGCCCGGCCACAGCCTACTAGCACTCCCACCATGGCCCGAACTATAGGTTAACAACTGCCTAGTTCAAGAAGACCCACGATGTTGTGAGGGAAGACTATGAATGTCACTCACAATGATTCTAAGGGGTGTGCAATAAGGAAGGGGCCTTATTCCTTAGTGGCCCTTAGTCTCCCACAATATCACCTGGCAGAGTATTGACTCCAGGGGTTTTTGAGGTCTACCAAGTCAGTCAAAAGGCAAGTGGCACCCCTGCAGCATGTAGTGCATCCTGAAGGGAACGTCGCACAAGAAAAATGAAAAGAGGTGAGTGGCACCCTTGGAGCACGTAGTGCATCTTAAAGGGCATGTCCCGCAAGGGAAACATAATAAGACGAGTGGCAACCTTGGAGCACCTAGTGCATCTCGAAGGGCATGGAACGCTGTTAAATAATGAATGAATAAACCTAGATGGCCTTAGAATGAATAATGTGATAAGGAAACATTTAAAAACAATTTCCCTAAGAAAATGTCGCCCAGCCTCAAAAATTAAAATCTAGGTCTAAAGTAATACTTGTGGTAAAAATAAAAATAATAATAATCATCTTTAAACATGTGACAAAAAGGGGGTAAGAATCTTGATTAAATTATTAAAATCAAATTATTGAGGGATTTAAAAATTAAAAGGGAAATGATTGTTTTGTTACAGGTGCTAATTAAAATTTATTAATTAAAAAAAGAAAAGGGGGAAAAAGGATAATTTTCTACAGTTACTAATTTGAGTTTTAAATGAAAATGGAAAGAGGGAAATTTAAAAGAATTAGGAAACTAGGAAAAAAAAAGGAAACATAAAGAGAAAGGGAAACTTAAGGATAAAGAAGAAAGACTAACTTAGTAAGGTATTTTTCATTTAAGAACTTTCTAAATTGAACTCAACTAGTGAATTAGTCAGGGGGTAAGACATTAAAATGTGTAAGGGAATATGGGGACACCTAGGAGCGATTCTAGGAATGCTTTTAGTTGGGTGAGGGAAATAGGAGTAATTAATTAATTAATGAAGTTAATTTATGGTGCCATGAAGGGGATGGGTGACGCATGTACGGGGAGGATTTTTATGAATTAAATTATTGAACATTAAATTAAATGGGATTTTGGGAAAGTAAATGACCTAGAAACTCTATATAAAGGAGGGAGGAGGAGGATGATGGGACTCTTCTATTATGTGTAACGTTACACTGCATAGTTTCAGATTTGACTGACTTAGCTTGTGGGAGTTGGGATACCAATCTTGGTGAGGAGTGATAGCTCAGCCTTGCTAGGCAAGATGAGAGCAGGTTGTTCTCTGGTTTAGGGTGTGTGTCCCCTTTGCAGCTTAGCGGGCTAAGGGGGGAGAAGAGTACCCCTAACATTGGCTGGGAGGTACCGGTAAAGTCTCATCAGTTGGCAAGAGGGATCTGCACAGAGCGTGTGGGATAACAACTCAGAGAGGACATTTGGGCTATGCTACGCTTACTTGATCTTGCACGGTAGATTCTTATTATACCTTATGCTTTCAATTCTATATTTTTAATTGGGTAAAGAAAATGTTTGACTTAACATTTCAACCAAGAACTTAAATTCCCCATAGCCTTAATCTCATTGCTTGACTTGTTTCCCTTGGCATTCGGTCCCTGCATGTTGTGAGTGTCCTTTTGTTTTTTTATTTTTGTGAAGAGTTGTGTTTTTCGTCCTCATCCCTAGCTTGTTAGTCCACACCTGAGCAGTCATCCAGGAGAAGAATCGACAGTCGTCACTTCGGTACACAACGACTTATAGATTCTAATGCCTTGCTTTTTTGTGCATGGATGATTAGCGAAGGATGTGTTTTCCTAGCTGTTTACCCCTTCTTATCTCCGTGTTTTGATCTCTGTCCTTTCCATGGTCTTTGCATGTTTATCACCTCTGTGTCCTAAATCTTCTCGTCGTCTAAAATTTGTGTTTGGTAATCTCTGTGTTTTATTACCTTATTATCTTTGCATTGGTTGTTCCTAGTTTATGGTTTTTCATGTGCCTTTGCGATTGAACACTTTTACAATTGTTTCTCTTTCCCTTCCATGATCCTCTTATATCCTTTGTGTTTACACCTTTCTTGGAAAATCAAGTCTACGTTTCTATTTCATTTCCTAGCGAAATATATCTCTGTGTTTTCAATACTTCTCTGGGCAATTTAAGTTTGCAATTTATATTACATTTCATAGTAAATTTTCCTGTGCATTTTGATATGTTTTAAAGGCAAACTTATCTTGTGATTTCCTTGTGAATGATTACCCTTGTGTTTGAGACAACGATTTCCTTTTTAAATCTTAAAAGACGGATTTTATTTGTTGAAATGTAATTCACTTCAGTTAAATTGTTGGTTAAGCATCTACTGGTTGATATCCTTCGTCCTTCTGCGTTGATAACTTTATGTCTGCGTATCTAGTTTTTTGGTATTTCCAAGCATTTTGGTTGGGTGATAATTTATAGTAGAGAGGGATAGTCCCATCCCTCTTATAGGTGAATCTACATACATCTGGCTTAAAAATATTTCTCTTCCTTATGGTCTAAACAAAGCGAAATTGATGGCGCTTGATCCACCTTCTTAGCATTTAAATTTCACTTATAAAGTGTGTAGTACTGAGCCTTGGCTTGGCTCTTTCACGTGTCTCTATTACCCAAGTTCACACTGCAATTTCGTGGCCATGCTTTCAGCCTGTACACCGCACTGACCTCACAAAATTTTGGGTGTTTCACACAACAAAGCGCACATTTAATGGTAATGAATTCCAACTCAAACTGATTGTGTTTTTATACATAAGGAAAACAACAAGTTTACGCAATGACTGGCAACGAATACCAACCTTGGTTTGACTACGTTGTATTGGCAGCGAATCTCGTTTTTCTTTTATTGTGGAAAGATTTGCATTCAATGGGAGCATTGATCTGTTATGCCAATGATTTCATACATATCTGGTGACTGGTCTTGGGCTGCGTCTAAGATTGTGTATTAATTGCAATTTATGGTAGTACATTAGTTGTGTCCTCTGCGCAATGGTTGGGTTGCCTTTGTGGAGTTGAAATTTGCATATTACAGTGATTTCCCTTTTTAGAAATAAGGATGGACTGATGTGTTTATTGATAGTGGTTATAATTAGGTTGTATGCCTTGGCTATCAGGTATTAAATGACAATGACATCATACCTTTAGTAGACAACATTAACCTATTTTGATAAACGTCATGTCGATTAATTATTAGAACGACCAAATAATGCATTCTTAAATAGTGATTTTATGTGGACAAAGGCTCCTTTAGATACAGATTGAAAAACACCTAATGTATTCAATAGGAAACAAATTTATTGGTTAATTAGCGATGCCCTTAAATTTCAGTTATGAATGACAACACTGCATGTGGATGACAATGATTTATAGGTGAATGGGATTACGTATGTAATGTATATAGTGTCTCTTCTTCTCGACAACTGCATTACTAAAGGGATACCAACTACCTCACTCATTACTAATAATAGGAGAGATCAATCTCTAAATATTTGAATGAATCCCCTATATGTACCTACATATAAACATGATATAATAATAATACATGTTTGATTTTATGAAAGCTATGAAAGACCTAATAATTAGTGATTATGACAATGATTCTTATGTTAAGGATTCATTGTTATTTAGTTGTGTTTGTTTTGAGTCTCTAACTTAGAAGTTAATAGTTTATGACATTTTATTTAATAGACGGTGCCCGTTTATTGGTTGAAGGTCTTATAGTTTTAACCAAAACGTTTGATAGTTTAACAATTATTGAGGATTGTTGGCACAGGGGCAGACCTAGTGTTCAATGCTACAACAACTCACCAACAAAACCCTAACTACCGTCCCTTTCGGTAACATCTGTGAGGCAAATGAAGTCTCACCTGAGGTAGAGGCAGGGGTGGTTGCATGACTCTAGTGTCTGCATCCTTACCTGGTACATAGATCTATGATTCTAATCACTTAATAGAGCACTCAACAATATATTTATCAATATTCAGTTCTTAGTTACAATGCAGTTAAACCCTAATTACAACACAGGGTAGTATTCAACTAGATCTAGCATCTAACATCACTTAGCATGATGAAACATATCAGTTCTTAACAAATTCATCACTAAGAACATGTATAACAATCATATCTAATATCCATACATATTATTAAGTACTAAGCATCAACAGATCATTCATCTATATTAAATCACTAATCATATTGACATATAAGCACATTGCACAAAGAAGAGAAACACAACATGTATGTGGTTCACCCCCACCCTAGGGATACACCCACCAACTCTTTGTCTTCTTTATTAGTTTCTTCAATAGGGTACATGCACAGAGCCTCAAAAAACCTACTTTGTAGAGGACAAGAGATCTATGTAGCTTGCTAGATCCTCCTTCCCTGAGTAGATCTAAGCACACAACCTTCCATAGTCTCCTACAATGATTTGCACTTAGCTCTGTAAGTCTCACACAGTTTGCACCAAAGCACTTACAACTCTTGATCATAGAGATCGATCTCTAGAACTCAACCATTCGTTTCTATATATCCTCACTACATCGCCTAACATCTATTTATACATTACAAAATAGGCCTAAGCATGGGTGAACCCAAGGGCCGACATTCCCATACCCATTACATAATCCCAAATCCCAAAAAGGGCCCTAAAAGGGGACAAGATCCCGCGATCTCTACTTCGTCTTATGCTCTACCTTCGACAACTTATTGAAGTCCTAAAATTAGGTCAAACCTGACGAAGAATCCTAAAAACTTGGATAAGGGCCAACAAACCCCCAACACTCACTTTGTTCTAATTAGTCTTACTTCAAAATCCTCGAGCTTGGATTGAG
This sequence comes from Picea glauca, assembly GCA_000966675.3. Lineage (NCBI taxonomy): Eukaryota > Viridiplantae > Streptophyta > Pinopsida > Pinales > Pinaceae > Picea > Picea glauca. The sequence goes on from JZKD02S1593685.1 coordinate 773,026, forward strand.
CTACTTCAACTTGTTGTTGTGCTACTGCCTCTTGTCCAATGAACTCTTCATTCTTTCAGTCATTAGGTCAATAAGAACTTCTTCGACAATTTTCTCTGCAACACTAAGCTTGTTCAAGATGCACGCTTGTGGTTGAATGTCTCGGGTTTGAAGAGCAACTGTTTAATGCAACGGTATAGATGGCACTAACATGGTGATCATTGTGTGAATTCAACTATGTTGTGAGATTTGATAGTCACGCTTGGAAAAAGTGTTCTCATTGCGTGGCACGATGGGATAAATAGATAACTCGGAAACAGATCTCTTGCAATGGGCGAGAAGCTTTCATTAACTCAGTTATTCCCATTGTGGCACGGTCCCAACGTTCCAGTGGTGAAGTTTTTAACCATAAATTCCTTTCTACCGGTTCAGGTCATCAGTCAAATGGTTATACTATCTCTAATAACTATATTGCTTCTCCATGGAGAAGTGCCATGTGACGTTGTTCTGATATTCCGACTAAGTTCCAATTTTGCAATTTTTCCTTCTGCGAAGTTCCCTCAGGAACCTTCTATAAATTTTCAATCTTATCTCTCTTCTTACTTACTTTTCTATCCTTCCTTCCAGTGAGCTTCGTCTCGGAATTCCTTTTTACATTTTGATTCTTATCTTCTTTCGGTAGAGTAAATTCGTGATGTTGAGGTTCCTTCCTAGAAATCAAGGGTAATACTTCATCTGTACCCGGAATAGGTACTTCAGTATTTTGTGGGTCTTCTAATGTTCTTCCAACTTTGACATCCAAATCTCTGATTGGAAATAGCTTCGCCTGGTTCTCCTATTCTTCAATCAAGTGTTCAATCCTTTTGGTCTTGAAATATTTTAACTCTTCCTTCTTATGCTCTATGATTTCTTCTTCTTTCCTTCAGGCCTGATATTTTCCAATCCACGATTGTCCTAATAAAATAACAAATGGAGTGTTATTCTCAATAAATTTAAAAACTTCAAATTCTTCCTCTATCGAAGTTCCATGAGCACTCATAGATATCCTGGTAAGCCTTCAACATAGGGTTATCAACTTTCCTCTGAAATAATCATATTCCTCCCAATGAAGTAATCATAGCAGGATTTCCTAGAATTTCCCCAGTTCTTTCGGTTATGATATTCACCTGTGTTTCCTCATCCAAAACACAGTCAATGTCGAAGTTTCCTATTCTTGCTTCAATGTACTATTTTTCTCTAAATACCTCTGATAAACTGACATGTTGGTGATCATTCAGGGTTTGTTGCATCTGTAGTAATACTTTCTCTTATCCTTTCTGGGTTTTTGTCAAAATCTCAGTTTCTAGATTTTCCTTAGAGTTTTCTCGATTCATACTCATTCTTTCAACCTTAGCAATCATTCTAAGGAAATCCAATACGTCATGGTCCATATCCTTGCAATAGAGGCAACTAGGTCTCTTTCCAGGGCATTCCTTAGCCAGATGTACCGGTCTTTTGCAACTGTAACAAAGGGTTAATCCACTCTTTCTCTTAAATGATCCCCATCCTTTCATGTATTGCCCACTAGGATCATGGTAGCTAACCTGCAAAAAAATCTTTCTAGGATCCTGCATCCATTTGTTAGTCCAAACATTCTTTCTATGCATAGGTATAACATATCTTTCACTATTCTTATTAGATTTATTCATATCAAATCATCTTTCTTCTATCAATGCCCTATTTTTCAAGCTAGGACAAATCTTATCAAACACACCTAGATCAATACTTTAGAAACAAAAAATTCCACTAATATTATCATCAACAAAGCATAAATCTTCCAGATCTTAAAAAATTTCACTATTCTTACCTTTATCAGAGAACAAAGCGTTCAAATCTTGCCCCTTTTCTTCAGATTAGACTTCTTTCTTTAGCATAGAGCTTCGCAAATCAAGTAGAATAATGCGCACTAGAGTGACAGATCTACGCACAGAGCTCTGACAATTTCAGGTCAGGTCTTTGCACAAAGCTTCTTAGACTTTCTTTTTTGCTACGGCTTCATGTTCAATGAACCATTTGTTGGCACAGGGGCAGACCCAGGGTTCAACGCTACAATAGCACACCAACAAAATCCTAACTACCAACTCTTTCGGGAACACCTGCAAAGCAGATGAAGTCTCACCCGAGGTAGAGGCAGGGGTGGTTGCAGGACTCCAGTGTCTGTAACCTTAGTTGGGACACAATTATGTCATTTGAATCACTTAATAGAGCACTCAATAGTATATTTATCAATATTTAGTTCTTAGTTACAACGTAATTAAACCCTAATTACAACACAACGCAGTATTCAACCAGATCTAGCATCTAACAACACTTATCATGACGAAATAGATTAGGTCTTAACAGATTCAACACTAAGCACATGTATACCAGTCAGATATAATATCCATCCATATTATTAAGCATTAAGCATCGAAAAATCATTCATCTATATTAAAGCACTAAGCATATTAACATATAAGCACATCAACACATTGCACAAAGTAGACCAACACAACATGTACATTGTTCACCCCCACCCTGGGGCTACATCCACCAACTCTTTGTCTTCTTTATTAGTTTCTTCAATAGGTTACATGCACAGAGCCTCAAAAATCCTACTCTGTAGAGAACAAGAGATCTACATAGCTGTCTAGATCCTCCTTCCCTGAGTAGATCTAAGCACACAGCCTTCCATAGTCTCTTACAATGAATTTCACTTAGCTCTGCAAGTCTCACACAGTATGCACCAAAGCACTTACAACTCTTGATCACACAGATCCAACTCTATCACTCAGCCATTCGTTTCTATATATCCTCACTACATCGCGTAACATCTACTTATACATTACAAAATAGGCCTAAGCATGGGTGAACCCATGGGCTAACATTCCCATACCCATTACATAATCCTAAATCCCAAAAAGGGCCCTAAAAGGGGTCGAGATCTCGCGATATCCTCTTCGTCTTGCGCTCTGCCTTTGACAGCCTGTCGAAGTCCCAAAATTAGGTCAAACATGACCAATAATCCTCAAAACTTGGTCAAGGGCCAATAAGGATCCTGTTCCTTGAACCTTATGTCGAGCAGGAAGGGGTGGTCGATCATCGTAGTTTCACCTTAGAGATCGCCTTGTAGGAAACAAGAATCCTCCGGTCATCTGTGCAATTTAATTTGAGTGTTATCATCTTGCATCTAGTCGATCTATTGCTTGGGGTGTGGGGGTAGTCCTCTTGTCAGTAATTTGGATCCTAGCAAGTTGGATTCTTCCAAATTCCTTGGTACTTATAGGTTAGGTAGCATCAGGGTTATCGTCGCACCTATCACCTGGGGACATCATGAGTCTTGATGAGGGGATCATGGCGCACCCTATTGGATAGATGCGAACGATAACTTGGCCGGAGTCTGTGCCTTCTATGTGAGTGTTGTTGATCATTGTAAGCTTCTATTGGTGCATGGGTTGAACGCTTCCATGCATTGGGTTACACGCCTTCAAGGTTCTAGTTATCTGGTCATCGAGGCCATTGTGTCGGGATGGGGATGTTATCCCTTATCTTGTAGGCGTGGTCATGTTGTGTCAGGCGGGTAGTCATTGTCCTTGTTGTTTTACACATGTTTCACCTATTTGCTCTTGTGCCAGTGCATGGAGCCATAGTTGTATGTCTCCTATTCTACAGGCGTTGTGCTCGTCGTGAGATGAGTTTTTTAGTTGTAATCATTGTTGTGATTCTGTTTAAAAAAAACAATTGCGTGTTTACAGGAAAATCCATCCAGGAGGAAGCTTCGGATTGACATTCTTCCTTCACGACCTCTCTTTGCATGTTTTCCATTTATGGGGTGAGATGAGGTCTCAACTGCTGCCCCCATTTCCAATAACTACCTTTTCTCAGGATTGCGACACGGCTTAATTCTTAGGGGATGACCACGCGTTTCTCTTGGATAGGATGTTATATGAGAAAGTGATTGCGGGGCCACTCAAAGGTGGTTTGGATTTATACTACTTTTGAGCCCAAAATCCATCTCCCTTCGCCACATATTGCTCTTGACTTACCATGGTTTCAATTGTGGGACCGCTCAAGAAAATTATCGTTCGAGCATTTTTCCTTTCCGCAATGCACTGTGGCCGTCGATATCATGATCTTGGATTAGGCTTCACAATTAGGGGCTCAAATATTCCCCCTCAAAATCAATGGATCAGATATTCCCTTTCAAAACAACGATTGAGATTTGCTTCATGGATTGGCCTTCGGGCCTTTCAATAGTCAAACTTTATTTACTCCAAGCAAATTCTCCAGAGCTAGGGATCTGACGACATGTGTCTCTTGTTGATCAATGTCTCAAATCCATTTCGGGCATTCGGCCACTTCGGTAGCTTTGGAAAATTCGGCGCTTTGAGACTTCGGGCTTTTAGGCTTCTAAGCACTTCTCATTTTAAATATTCTGAAGCTCATTTCCTCAAAGACTTGGATCGACTGCCACCTGTCCCCTTTAAGATCAATGATTTGTATTCACTCCACGGCTTTTTTCTGGCATTATACTTCGTGCAAGTTTTCACTCCCGAAGACTCATGAGCTGTTGATCTGGACTATTCCTGGAATCTTCTCCGCTGAAAGATTAAAATTTCCTTCTACTTATGCTTGAATCCTGAAACAAACTGTTAAGAAAGCTATGCTTTGTGTTCATGGTTGCGGCCTGCACGATCAAGGATTTGGACAACTAGCTGTGGGTTTGAGAAGACAAAAGGATCAGTGACAGATGCCAAGGAGATGAGTGCTCAAACACAAAGGGGCAAACACAAATGACTTTGCTGATTAAAGGGGAAAAATTAAAACTTGGTCTACCAAAAGGATAAAGACAAGGCAAAATTACAGACTTAAGTAGAAACCACAAACCCACATAACTCCGACAAATTCATGTGATAACACTACCCATTTCATTTTAATGATGAGATAGTGGAAAAGAGGAGAGAAAAGACATGGATATTATTGTAAGAAGTTACCATATCTAAATCTCAACAAATGTAAATTGCTTCATTTGATAATGCATTTTAAGGAGATAGTGGAAAAGAGAAGAGGAAAAATATAAATATTATTTTAAGAAGTTAGCATATCTAAATTTCAACAAATGTAAGTTGTTTCATTTGATAATGTAAGTTGCTTCATTTGATAATGTAAGTTGCTTCATTTGATAGGAAAACAAAACATCTAAGTTACTTCATTTTAATAAAAGAAAAAAACTATTTCTCACTTAAATATGACATCCAATTCTAATATGAAGTGACTTAATTGGTTAGATATATTTAGACAATTGGTAAGAGTACAGTGGGCAATACATATATCTCTCTAGCATGGAATGAGAGCATAAATATTTGACATGAATAATTAACACTTTTTTACATATTTTTTATTTAATATTGGAGTTTTTTATTTGAAATAGAATATATGTAGATTATTTTGGTTATATATATTTTTTCTTTTATATTTCATTTTTTTCTTTGTAAAATATTTTGTTATCTCTTTCTCGATCAGTAACCATAGTAATTAAATATGAATTAAAAAATAAAAAATCATATTTATTAGAAGAAACAAGTTTTTTTTATTTAGTATCAATTTCAACTATCACAACTTTCATTGAAGAGGAAAGCCTTATCTCTGTTTTTTTTACTTTAACCCCTAAAAAGGAATTCATTTCTTAATTGGTACTTGTGGGTCTTCATTTACTTCATTTTGATCAAGGTTAATTGATTCACTAGAGAAATTTTAGCTCTTTGATTTTGATTTGGTGTTATTATTTCTAATTTAACTTTAGATTTTTTAAACATTCGAAGGAGTTAAATCTTAATCAAATTTATGGAAGTGCAAACACTTAAAAATGATAAGTTTTTCTTAAAATCTTTCTAAGCAAATTAACAAATTATAAATGAAAAAATAAAATCATTTTAAACTAATATATTATATCATTAATTTTTTTTAATATTTATATAATTCACAATTCTATATATTATATCATTGAATTTTTTTAATATTTATATAATTCACGATTCTACCCATATTTGATATTTCTAAGTGACTGTTTCGGTGTACACATAACGCCTCTTTTTTTTAAATTCCAAGGTTTAACCTTTCCTGCTGCCTTGGTTTATAATCTTCCAACGTGTCATCGATAACCTGCTTACAGGGACTTGAAAAGAAGTGAATTCGAGACCCCTACTGTAATCGCAAAAACTTATAAAAAATAACTTGAATGTGGACTCACTTTATTTTCGCAAGTACTCTCTCCCTATATTAAGAGGGAGTGAGTAAACTCGGCACCCATTTTTTTTTAAAGTTATTTTTTGGCCAGGTCTTTTAGTAGTTTTGTTAACTCAAACTACTTTTAAAAATTTAACTTAATTCAAGTCCATTTTTTTAACTAAAAAACTAAACTCTGCAAGAAAAATTACTCCCAAATTAACCTACTTCTA
>JZKD02S1593685.1:789354-825482 GCA_000966675.3 Picea glauca
CCAAATATGGGCAATACGCGTGGTGTGACAGATACGTCACTCAAACACGGACATCCATCCAGTGCAGTCGCTAGCGGGCTACTACACTACCTACACTGGCTACCCCGCAAGTTTTCATCTACCCCGCAAGTTTTCATAGCAGACCGAGGAGGCAGTACGCGCAGCCTCGCTGCCTTGTTTAAATAAGAAACTTGTTTCTTCTAATAAATATAATAAATATGATTTTCTACTTTTTTTTTAATTCATATTTAATTACTATGGTTCTTTATCAAGAAAGAGATAACAAAATATTTTACAAAGAAAAAAAGAAATATATATAACCAAAATAATCTACATATATTCTATTCCAAGTAAGAAACTCCAATATTAAATAAAAAATATGTAAAAAAGTGTTAATTATTTATGTCAAAATATTTATGCTCTCATTCCATGCTATAGAGATATATGTATTGCCCACTGTAATCTTACCAACTAAAGATATCTAACCAATTAAGTCACTCCGTATTAGAATTGGATGTCATATTTAAGTGAGAAATAGTTTTTTTTTTTTATTAAAATGAATTAATTTAATGTTTTGTTTTCCTATCAAATGAATCAACTTACATTATGGAATGAAGCTATTTACATTTGTTGAGATTTAGATATGTTAATTTCATAAAATAATATTTATATTTTTTCTCTTCTCTTGTGTTTGCCCCTTTGTGTTTGAGCACTCATCTCCTTGGCCTCTATCACTAATCCTTCTGCCTTCCCAAACCCACAGTCAGTTGTCTAAATCCTTGATTGTGTAGGCCACAACCATGAACACAAAGCGTAGCTTTCTTAAGAGTTTGTTTCGATATTCAAGCATAAGTAGAAGGCAATTTTAATCTTTCAGCAAGGAAGATTCCAGGAATAGTCCAGATCAACGACTCACGAGTGTTCGGGAGTGAAAACTTGTGCGAAGTATAACGCCAGAGAAAAATGCCCTGAAGTGAATATGAATCATTGATCTTAAAGGGGATAGGTGGCAGTCGATCCAAGTCTTCGGGGAAATGAGCTTCGGGATATTTAAAATGAGAAGTGCTTAGAAGCCCGAAAGCGCGAAGTCCCGAAGCGCCAAATTTTCCAAAGCTACCGAAGTGGCTGAAGGCCCGAAATGGATTTGAGCCATTGATCAACAAGAGACACATGTCGTTAGATCGCTAGCTCCAGAGAATTTTCTTGGAGTAAAGAAAGTTTGACTATTGAAAGGACCGAAGGTCAATCCATGAAGCAAGTCTCGGTCGTTGTTTTGAAAGGGAATATTTGATCCATTGATTTGGAGGGGGGAGATTTGAGCCACTGATCATGAAGCCTAATCCAACATCATGATATCGATGACCACAATCCATTGCGGGAACGCAACATGCTTGGACAATAATTTTCTTGAGCGGTCCCACAATTGAAACCATGGTAAGTCAGGAGCGATACATGGCGAAGGGAGATGGATTGTGGGCTCAAAAGTGGTCTAAATAAAAACCACCTTTGAGCGGCCCTGCAATCACTTTCTCATATAACATCCTATCCAAGCGAAATGTGTGGTCGTCCCCTAAGCATTAAGTCATGTCGCAATCTCGAGAAAAGGTAGCTATTGGAAATGGGGGTAGCAGTTGAGACCTCGTCTCACCCCATAAATGGAAAACATGCAAAGAGGGGTTGTGAAGGTAGACTGTCAATTTGAAGCTTCCTCCTGGATGGATTTTCCTGTAAACGTACAATTTTTGTTTTAAAACAGGACAACAACAACGATTACAACTAAACAAATCATCTAACAGCGAGCACCACGCCTACAGAATAGGAGACAGACAAGTATGGCTCCATGCATTGGCAGAAGATAAACTAGGTTAAATGTGCGTAAAACAACAAGGAGAACGACTACCCGCCCGACATAACATGACCACACCTACAAGCTAAGGGACAACATCCCCATCCCGACAAAACAACCTCGAAGACCAGATAACTAGAACCTCGAAGGCACGTAACCCAATGCATGAAGGAGTTCAACCCATGCAACAATAGAAACTTACAATGATAAAAAACACTCACACGGAAGGCACAGACTCCGGTCAAGTTATTGTTCGTTTCTATCCAATAGGGCACCCCATGATCCCCTCATTAGGACTCATGATGTCCCCAGGTGATAGGTGCGACGATAACCCTGGTGCTACCTAACCTATCTGTACCAAGGAATCTAGAAGAATCCAACTCGCTAGGATCTGAGTTACTGACAAGAGGACTACCCCCACACCCCAAGTAATAGATCAACTAGATGTAAGATGATACCACTCAAATTAAATTGCATGGATGACCAGAGGATTCTTGTTTCCTACAAGGTGACCTCTAAGGTGAAACTACGATGACCGACCACCCCTTCCTGCTCAACATAAGGTTCAAGGCATAGGATCCCTGTTGGTACTTGACCAAGTTTTGCGGATTATTGGTCATGTTTGACCTAATTTTGGGACTTCGACAGGTTGTCGAAGGCATAGCGCAAGACGAAGAGGATATCGCGAGATCTCGACCCCTTTTAGGGCCCTTTTTGGGATTTGGGATTATGTAACGGGTATGGGAATGTCGACCCATGCATTCACCCATGCTTCGACCTATTTTGTAATGTATAAATAGATGTTAGGCGATGTAGTGAGGATACAAAGAAACGAATGACTGAGTGCTATAGTTGGATCTGTGTGATCAAGAGTTGTAAGTGCTTTGGTGCATACTGTGTGAGACTTGCAAAGCTAAGTGAAAGTCATTGTAAGAGACTGTGTAAGGCTGTGTGCTTAGATCTACTCAGGGAAGGAAGATCTAGCGAGCTGTGAAGATCTCCTGTCCTCTGCGGAGTAGGGTTTTTGAGGGTCTGTGCATGTAACCTATTGAAGAAACTAATAAAGAAGACAAAGAGTTGGTGGACATAGCCCCAGGATGGGGGTGAACCATGTACATGATGTGTTGCACTTCTTTGTGCAATGTGTTGATGTGCTTATATGTTAATATGCTTAGTGCTTTAATATGGATGAATGATTTGTCAATGCTTAATGCTTAATAATATGGATGGATATTATATCTGACTTGTATACATGTGCTTAGTGTTGAATATGTTAAGACCTAATTTGTTTCATCATGATAAGTGTTGTTAGATGCTAGATCTGGTTGAATACTGCGTTGTGTTATAATTAGGGTTTAACGACATTCTAAATAAGAACTGGATATTGATAAATATACTATTGAGTGCTCTGTTAAGTGATTCAAATCACAGATCTGTGTCCCAACTAAGGTTGCAGACACTGGAGTCCTGCAACCACCCCTGCCTCTACCTCGGGTGAGACTTCATCTGCTTCGCAGGTGTTCCAGAAAGGGCTGGTAGTTAGGATTTTGTTGGTGCGCTATTGTAGCGTTGAAACCTGTGTCTGCCCCTGTGCCAACAAATGGTTCATTAAATAGGAGGTAGTAGTACAAAAGAAAGTCTAAGAATCTTTGTGCAAAGACCTGACCTGAAATTGTGAGAGCTCTGTGCGTAGATCTGTCGCTCTAGTGCGTAGTATTCTACTTGATTTGTGAAGCTCTATGCTAAAGAAAGAAGTTCGATCTGAAGAAAAGGGCCAAGATATGAACGCTTTGTGCTCTAATAAAGGTAAGATTAGTGAAATTTTTTAAGATCTGGAAGCTTTGTTCTCTGCTGATGATAAGATTAGTGGAAATTTTTGTTTCTGAAGTATTGATCTAGGTATGTTTGATAAGATTTGTCCTAGCTTGAAAAATAGGGCATTGATAGAAGAAAGATGATTTGATATGAATAAATCTAATAAGAATAGTGCAAGATATGTTATATCTATGCATAGAGAGAATGTTTGGACTAACAAATGGATGCAGGATCTTAGAAATATTTTTTTGCAGGTTAGCTACCATGATCCTAGTGGGAAATACAGGAAAGGATGGGGATCGTTTAAGAGAAAGAGTGGATTAACCCTTTGTTACAGTTGCAAAAGACCGGTACATCTGGCTACGGAATGCCCTGGAAAGAGACCTAGTTGACTCTATTGCAAGGATATGAAACATGAAGTATTGGATTTCCCTAGAATGATTGCTAAGGTTGAAAGAATGAGTATGGACCAAGAAAACCCTAAGGAAAATCCATAAACTGAGATTCTAACAGAACCCTGGAAAGGATCAGAGAAAGTATTACTTCAGATGCAACAAACCCTGAATGATCATTGACATGTCAGTTTATCAGAGGTATTTAGAGAAAAATAGTACATTGAAGCAAGAATAGGAGACTTCGACATTGACTGTGTTCTGGATGAGGAAACATAGGTGAATATCATAACCGAAAGAACTGGGGAAATTCTAAGAAAGCCTGCTATGATTCCTTCATTGGGAGGAATAGGATTATTTAAGAGGAAAGTTGATAACCCTATGTTGAAGACTTGCCAGGATATCTATGAGTGTTCATGAAACTTCGACAGAGGAATAATTTGAAGTTTTTAAATTTATTAAGAATAGTGCTCCATTTGTTATTTTATTAGGACAATCATGGATTGGAAAATATCAGGCCTGAAGGAAAGAAGAAGAAATCATAGAGCATAAGAAGCAAGAGTTAAAATATTTCATGACTAGGAGGATTGAACACTTCATTGAAGAATAGGAGAACCAAGCGAATCTATTTCCAACTGGAGATTTGGATGTCGAAGTTGGAAGAACATTAGAAGACCCACAAAAGACTGAAGTACCTATTCCAGGTACAGATGAAGTATTACCCTTGATTTCTAGGAAGGAACCGAGCAATAGCATGAATTTACTCTACCGAAAGAAGATAAGAATCAGAATGTAAAAAGGAATTCCAAGACGAAGCTCACTTGAAATAAGGCTAGAAAAGTAAGTAAGAAGAGAGATAAGATTGAAAATTTATAGAAGGTTCCGAAGGGAACTTCGCAAAAGGAAAATTTGCCAAATTGTAACTTCGCCAGAATATCAGAACAACATCACATGGCACTTCGCCATGGCGAAGCAATATAGCCGTTAGAGACAGTATAACCATTCGACCGATGACCCAAACTGGTAGAAAGGAATTTATGGTTAGAAATTTCTCCACCGGAACGTTGGGACCATGCCATAGTGGGCATAATTGAGTTAATGAAGGCTTCTCACCCGTTGCAAGAGATCTGTTTCTGAGTTATCTATTTATCCCATCATGCCACGCAACGAGAACACTTTTGACAATCATGACTATCAGAGATCACAACATAGTTGATTTCGCACAATCATCACCGCATTATTTCCATCTATACCGTTGCATTAAACAGTTACTCTTCAAACCCGAGACATTCAACCACAAGTGTGCATGTCGAATGAGCTTAGCGTTGCAGAGAACATTATCAAAGAAGTTCTTATTGAACTAATGACTGAAAGAATGAAGAGTTCATTGAACAAGAGGCAGTAGCACAACAACAAGTTAAAGTAGCTCAAGCCAAGCTCGAGGCTTTTGAAGCAAGACTAATCAGAACAGAGTGACTCGGGACGAGTCATAGGTGAGTGTTGGGGGTCTGTTGGCCCTTGACCAAGTTTTTAGGATTCTTTGTCATGTTTGACCTAATTTTAGGACTTCGATAAGTTGTCGAAGTTAGAGCACAATACGAAGCAGAGATCAAGGGATCTTGTCCCCTTTTAGGGCAATTTTTGGGATTTGGGATTATGTAATGGGTATGGGAATGTCGGTCGATGGGTTCACCCATGCTTAGGCCTATTTTGTAATGCATAAATAGATGTTAGGTGATGTAGTGAGGATATATAGAAATGAATGGTTGATTTATAGAGTTAGATCTATGTGATCAAGAGTTGTAAGTGATTTGGTGCAAACTGTGTGAGACTTGCAGAGCTAAGTGCAAGTCATTGTAGGAGACTATGAAAGGTTGTGTGCTTAGATCTACTCAGGGAAGGAGGATCTAGCGAGCTACACGGATCTCTTGTCCTCTACAGATTAGGTTTTTTGAGGCTCTATGCATGTAACCTATTGAAGAAACTAATAAAGAAGACAAAGAGTTAGTGGGCGTATCCCTAGGGTGGGGGTGAACCACATACATGTTGTGTTTCTCTGCTTTGTGCAATGTGCTTATATGTTAATATGATTAGTGCTTTAATATAGATGAATGATGTGTTGATGCTTAGTACTTAATAATATGTATGGATATTAGATATGACTGTTATACATGTTCTTAGTGATGAATTTGTTAAGACCTGATCTGTTTCGTCATGCTAAGTGATGTTAGATGCTAGATCTGGTTGAATACTGCCATGTGTTGTAATTAGGGTTTAACTGCATTGTAACTAATAAATGAATATTGATAAATATACTGTTGAGTGCTCTGTTAAGTGATTAGAATCATAGATCTATGTCCCAGGTAAGACTGCAGACACTAGAGTCCTGCAACCACCCCTGCCTCTACCTCGGGTGAGACTTCATTTTCTTCACAGATGTTGCTGAAAGGGCTGGTAGTTAGGATTTTGTTGGTGCGTTGTTGTAGTGTTGAACCCTAGGTCTACCCCTGTGCCAAAAATCCTCAATAATTGTTAAACTATGAAATGTTTCAGCTAAAACTATAAGACCTTCAATCAATAAACGGGCGCAGTCTATTAAATAAAATGCCATAAACTATTAACTTCTAATTTAGAGACTCAAAACAAGCACAACTAAATACCAATGAATCCTTAACATAAGAATCATCGTCATAATCACTAATTATTAGGTCTTTCGTAGCTTTCATAAAATCAAACATATATTATTATTATATCATGTTTATATGTAGGTACATATAGGGGATTCATTCAAATATTTAGAGATTGATCTCTCCTATTATTAGTAATGAGTGAGGTAGTTGGTATCCCTTTAGTAATGCAATTTTCGAGAAGAAGAGACACTATATACGTTACATACGTAATCCCATTCACCTATAAATCATTGTCATCCACATGCAACGTTGTCGTTCATAACTGAAATTTAAGGGCATCGCTAATTAACCAATAATTTTTTTTCCTATTGAATACATTAGGTGGTTTTCAATCTCTATCTAAAGGAGTCTTTGTCCACATAAAATCACTGTTTAAGCATGCATTATTTGGTTGTTCTAATAACTAATTGACATGACATTTATCAAAATAGGTTAATGTTGTCTACTAAAGGTATGATGTCATTTTCATTTAATACATGATAGCCAAGGCATACGACCTAATTATAACCACTGTCAATAAAAATGTCAGTCCATCCTTATTTCTAAAAAGGGAAATCATTGTAATATGGAACTTTCAACTCCACAAAGGCAACACAACCATTACGCAGAGGACGCAACTAATGCACTACCATAACTTGCAATTAATACACAATCTTAGATGCAGCCCAAGACCAGTCACCAGATATGTATGAAATCGTTGGCATAACGGATCAATGCTCCCATTGATCACAGATATTTCCACAATAAGAGAAAAATGGGATTCGCTGCCAATATAGCGTAGTCAAACCAAGGTTGGTATTCATTGCCAGTCGTAGCGTAAACTCATTGTTTTCCTTATGTATAAAAACACAATCAGTCTGAGTTGGAATTCACTGCCATTAAATGTGCGCTTTGTTGTGTGAAACACCCAAAATTTTGTGAGGTCAATGCGGTGTACAAGCTGAGAGTAGGGCCACGAAATCACAGTGTGAGCTTGGGTAATAGAGCCACATGAAAGAGCCAAGCCAAGGCTCAGTACTACACACTTTATAAGTGAAATTAAAATGCTAAGAAGGTGGATCAAGGGCCATCAATTTCGCTTTGTTTAGACCATAAGGAAGAGAAATATTTTTAAGCCAGATGTATGTAGATTCACCTGTAAGAGGGACGGGACTATCCCTCTCTACTGTAAATTATCACCCAACCAAAATGCTTCAAAATACTAAAAAATAAAAATGTAGACATAAAGTTATCAACACAGAAGGATGAAGGATATCAACCAGTAGATGCTTAACCAACAATTTAACTGGAGTGAATTACATTTCAACAAATAAAATTTGTATTTTAAGATTTAAAAATGAAATCGTTGTCTCAAACACAAGGGTAATCATTCACAATGAAATCACAAGATAAGTTTTCCTTTAAAACATATCAAAATGCATAGGAAAATTTACTATGAAATGTAATATAAATTGCAGACTTAAATTGCCCAGAGAAGTATTGAAAACACAGAGATATACTTCACTAGGAAATGCAATAGAAACACAGACTTGAATTTCCAGGAAAGGTATAAAAATAGAGGATATAAGCGGATCGTGGAAGGGAAAGAGAAACAATTGTAAAAGTGTTCAATCACAAAGGCGCACGAAAAACCATAAACTAGGAACAACCAATGCAAAGATAATAAAGTAATAAAACACAGAGATTACTAAACACAGTTTTCAGACGCCGAGAAGATTTACGGCGTAGAGGTGATAAACATACAAAGACCATGGAAAGGACATAGATCAAAATGTGGAGATAAGAAGGGGTAAACATCTAGGAAAACACATCCTTTGCTCATCATCCACGCATAGAAAAGTAGGGCATTAGAATCTACAGGTCATTGTGCACCGAAGTGACGGTCGTCAATTTGGCTCTTGGCCGATTGCTCAGGTGTGGACTAATGAGCTAGGGACGAGGACGAAAAACAAAACTCTTCACAACATGCAGGGACCGAATGCCAAGGGAAACAGGTCAAGCAATGAGCTTAAGGCTATGGGGAATTTAAGTTATTGGTTGAAATGCTAAGTCAAACATTTTCTTTACCCAATTAAAAATATAGAATTGAAAGCGTAAGGTATAATAAGAGTCTACCGTGCAGAATCAAGTAAGTGTATCGTAGCCCAAATGTCCTCTCTGAGTCGTTGTCCCACGCGCTCTATGCAAATCCCACTTGCCGACCGATAAGACTTCACCGGTACCTCCCAGCCAATGCTAGAGGTACTCTTCTCCCCCCTTAGACCCCCAAGCTGCAAAGGGGCCACACACCCTAAACCAGAGAACAATTAGCTCCCATCTTGCCTCACAAGGTTGAGCTACCACTCCTCACCAAGATGGGTATCCCAACTCCCACAAGCTAATTCAGTCAAGTCTAAAATTATACAGTGTAACGTTACACATAATAGAAGAGGCCCATCATCCTCCTCCTCCCTCCTTTATATAGAGTTTCTAGATCATTTACTTTCCCAAAATCCCATTTAATTTAATGTTCAATAATTTAATTCATAAAAATCATCCTCATACATGCATCACCCATCCCCTTCATGGCACCATAAATTAATTTCATTAATTAATTAATTACTCCTATTTCCCTCACCCACCTAAAAGCATTCCTAGAATCGTTCCTAGGTGTCCCCATATTCCTTTACACATTTTAATGTCTTGCCCCCTTACTAATTCACTAGTTGAGTTCAATTTAGAAAGTTCTTAAATGCAAAATACCTTACTAAGTTAGTCTTTCTTCTTTTTCCTTAAGTTTCCCTTTCTCTTTATGTTTCCCTCTTTTTCCTAGTTTCCTAATTCTTTTAAATTTCCCTCTTTCCCTTTNAATCTAGAAGAATCCAACTCGCTAGGATCTGAGTTACTGACAAGAGGACTACCCCCACACCCCAAGTAATAGATCAACTAGATGTAAGATGATACCACTCAAATTAAATTGCATGGATGACCAGAGGATTCTTGTTTCCTACAAGGTGACCTCTAAGGTGAAACTACGATGACCGACCACCCCTTCCTGCTCAACATAAGGTTCAAGGCATAGGATCCCTGTTGGTACTTGACCAAGTTTTGCGGATTATTGGTCATGTTTGACCTAATTTTGGGACTTCGACAGGTTGTCGAAGGCATAGCGCAAGACGAAGAGGATATCGCGAGATCTCGACCCCTTTTAGGGCCCTTTTTGGGATTTGGGATTATGTAACGGGTATGGGAATGTCGACCCATGCATTCACCCATGCTTCGACCTATTTTGTAATGTATAAATAGATGTTAGGCGATGTAGTGAGGATACAAAGAAACGAATGACTGAGTGCTATAGTTGGATCTGTGTGATCAAGAGTTGTAAGTGCTTTGGTGCATACTGTGTGAGACTTGCAAAGCTAAGTGAAAGTCATTGTAAGAGACTGTGTAAGGCTGTGTGCTTAGATCTACTCAGGGAAGGAAGATCTAGCGAGCTGTGAAGATCTCCTGTCCTCTGCGGAGTAGGGTTTTTGAGGGTCTGTGCATGTAACCTATTGAAGAAACTAATAAAGAAGACAAAGAGTTGGTGGACATAGCCCCAGGATGGGGGTGAACCATGTACATGATGTGTTGCACTTCTTTGTGCAATGTGTTGATGTGCTTATATGTTAATATGCTTAGTGCTTTAATATGGATGAATGATTTGTCAATGCTTAATGCTTAATAATATGGATGGATATTATATCTGACTTGTATACATGTGCTTAGTGTTGAATATGTTAAGACCTAATTTGTTTCATCATGATAAGTGTTGTTAGATGCTAGATCTGGTTGAATACTGCGTTGTGTTATAATTAGGGTTTAACGACATTCTAAATAAGAACTGGATATTGATAAATATACTATTGAGTGCTCTGTTAAGTGATTCAAATCACAGATCTGTGTCCCAACTAAGGTTGCAGACACTGGAGTCCTGCAACCACCCCTGCCTCTACCTCGGGTGAGACTTCATCTGCTTCGCAGGTGTTCCAGAAAGGGCTGGTAGTTAGGATTTTGTTGGTGCGCTATTGTAGCGTTGAAACCTGTGTCTGCCCCTGTGCCAACAAATGGTTCATTAAATAGGAGGTAGTAGTACAAAAGAAAGTCTAAGAATCTTTGTGCAAAGACCTGACCTGAAATTGTGAGAGCTCTGTGCGTAGATCTGTCGCTCTAGTGCGTAGTATTCTACTTGATTTGTGAAGCTCTATGCTAAAGAAAGAAGTTCGATCTGAAGAAAAGGGCCAAGATATGAACGCTTTGTGCTCTAATAAAGGTAAGATTAGTGAAATTTTTTAAGATCTGGAAGCTTTGTTCTCTGCTGATGATAAGATTAGTGGAAATTTTTGTTTCTGAAGTATTGATCTAGGTATGTTTGATAAGATTTGTCCTAGCTTGAAAAATAGGGCATTGATAGAAGAAAGATGATTTGATATGAATAAATCTAATAAGAATAGTGCAAGATATGTTATATCTATGCATAGAGAGAATGTTTGGACTAACAAATGGATGCAGGATCTTAGAAATATTTTTTTGCAGGTTAGCTACCATGATCCTAGTGGGAAATACAGGAAAGGATGGGGATCGTTTAAGAGAAAGAGTGGATTAACCCTTTGTTACAGTTGCAAAAGACCGGTACATCTGGCTACGGAATGCCCTGGAAAGAGACCTAGTTGACTCTATTGCAAGGATATGAAACATGAAGTATTGGATTTCCCTAGAATGATTGCTAAGGTTGAAAGAATGAGTATGGACCAAGAAAACCCTAAGGAAAATCCATAAACTGAGATTCTAACAGAACCCTGGAAAGGATCAGAGAAAGTATTACTTCAGATGCAACAAACCCTGAATGATCATTGACATGTCAGTTTATCAGAGGTATTTAGAGAAAAATAGTACATTGAAGCAAGAATAGGAGACTTCGACATTGACTGTGTTCTGGATGAGGAAACATAGGTGAATATCATAACCGAAAGAACTGGGGAAATTCTAAGAAAGCCTGCTATGATTCCTTCATTGGGAGGAATAGGATTATTTAAGAGGAAAGTTGATAACCCTATGTTGAAGACTTGCCAGGATATCTATGAGTGTTCATGAAACTTCGACAGAGGAATAATTTGAAGTTTTTAAATTTATTAAGAATAGTGCTCCATTTGTTATTTTATTAGGACAATCATGGATTGGAAAATATCAGGCCTGAAGGAAAGAAGAAGAAATCATAGAGCATAAGAAGCAAGAGTTAAAATATTTCATGACTAGGAGGATTGAACACTTCATTGAAGAATAGGAGAACCAAGCGAATCTATTTCCAACTGGAGATTTGGATGTCGAAGTTGGAAGAACATTAGAAGACCCACAAAAGACTGAAGTACCTATTCCAGGTACAGATGAAGTATTACCCTTGATTTCTAGGAAGGAACCGAGCAATAGCATGAATTTACTCTACCGAAAGAAGATAAGAATCAGAATGTAAAAAGGAATTCCAAGACGAAGCTCACTTGAAATAAGGCTAGAAAAGTAAGTAAGAAGAGAGATAAGATTGAAAATTTATAGAAGGTTCCGAAGGGAACTTCGCAAAAGGAAAATTTGCCAAATTGTAACTTCGCCAGAATATCAGAACAACATCACATGGCACTTCGCCATGGCGAAGCAATATAGCCGTTAGAGACAGTATAACCATTCGACCGATGACCCAAACTGGTAGAAAGGAATTTATGGTTAGAAATTTCTCCACCGGAACGTTGGGACCATGCCATAGTGGGCATAATTGAGTTAATGAAGGCTTCTCACCCGTTGCAAGAGATCTGTTTCTGAGTTATCTATTTATCCCATCATGCCACGCAACGAGAACACTTTTGACAATCATGACTATCAGAGATCACAACATAGTTGATTTCGCACAATCATCACCGCATTATTTCCATCTATACCGTTGCATTAAACAGTTACTCTTCAAACCCGAGACATTCAACCACAAGTGTGCATGTCGAATGAGCTTAGCGTTGCAGAGAACATTATCAAAGAAGTTCTTATTGAACTAATGACTGAAAGAATGAAGAGTTCATTGAACAAGAGGCAGTAGCACAACAACAAGTTAAAGTAGCTCAAGCCAAGCTCGAGGCTTTTGAAGCAAGACTAATCAGAACAGAGTGACTCGGGACGAGTCATAGGTGAGTGTTGGGGGTCTGTTGGCCCTTGACCAAGTTTTTAGGATTCTTTGTCATGTTTGACCTAATTTTAGGACTTCGATAAGTTGTCGAAGTTAGAGCACAATACGAAGCAGAGATCAAGGGATCTTGTCCCCTTTTAGGGCAATTTTTGGGATTTGGGATTATGTAATGGGTATGGGAATGTCGGTCGATGGGTTCACCCATGCTTAGGCCTATTTTGTAATGCATAAATAGATGTTAGGTGATGTAGTGAGGATATATAGAAATGAATGGTTGATTTATAGAGTTAGATCTATGTGATCAAGAGTTGTAAGTGATTTGGTGCAAACTGTGTGAGACTTGCAGAGCTAAGTGCAAGTCATTGTAGGAGACTATGAAAGGTTGTGTGCTTAGATCTACTCAGGGAAGGAGGATCTAGCGAGCTACACGGATCTCTTGTCCTCTACAGATTAGGTTTTTTGAGGCTCTATGCATGTAACCTATTGAAGAAACTAATAAAGAAGACAAAGAGTTAGTGGGCGTATCCCTAGGGTGGGGGTGAACCACATACATGTTGTGTTTCTCTGCTTTGTGCAATGTGCTTATATGTTAATATGATTAGTGCTTTAATATAGATGAATGATGTGTTGATGCTTAGTACTTAATAATATGTATGGATATTAGATATGACTGTTATACATGTTCTTAGTGATGAATTTGTTAAGACCTGATCTGTTTCGTCATGCTAAGTGATGTTAGATGCTAGATCTGGTTGAATACTGCCATGTGTTGTAATTAGGGTTTAACTGCATTGTAACTAATAAATGAATATTGATAAATATACTGTTGAGTGCTCTGTTAAGTGATTAGAATCATAGATCTATGTCCCAGGTAAGACTGCAGACACTAGAGTCCTGCAACCACCCCTGCCTCTACCTCGGGTGAGACTTCATTTGCTTCACAGATGTTGCTGAAAGGGCTGGTATTTAGGATTTTGTTGGTGCGTTGTTGTAGTTTTGAACCCTAGGTCTACCCCTGTGCCAAAAATACTCAATAATTGTTAAACTATGAAATGTTTCAGCTAAAACTATAAGACCTTCAATCAATAAACGGGCGCGGTCTATTAAATAAAATGCCATAAACTATTAACTTTTAAGTTAGAGACTCAAAACAAGCACAACTAAATACCAATGAATCCTTAACATAAGAATCATCGTCATAATCACTAATTATTAGGTCTTTCGTAGCTTTCATAAAATCAAACTTATATTATTATTATATCATGTTTATATGTAGGTACATATAGGGGATTCATTCAAATATTTAGAGATTGATCTCTCTTATTATTAGTAATGAGCGAGGTAGTTGGTATCCCTTTAGTAATGCAATTGTTGAGAAGAAGAGACACTATATACGTTACATACGTAATCCCATTCACCTATAAATCATTGTCATTCACATGCAGCGTTGTCGTTCATAACTGAAATTTAAGGGCATCGCTAATTAACCAATAATTTTTTTGCCTATCGAATACATTAGGTGGTTTTCAATCTCTATCTAAAGGAGTCTTTGTCCACATAAAATCACTGTTTAAGCATGCATTATTTGGTTGTTCTAATCATTAATTGACATGACATTTATCAAAATAGGTTAATGTTGTCTACTAAAGGTATGATGTCATTGTCATTTAATACATGATAGCCAAGGCATAAAACCTAATTATAACCACTGTCAATAAAAATGTCAGTCCATCCTTATTTCTAAAAAGGGAAATCATTGTAATATGGAACTTTCAACTCCACAAAGGCAACACAGCCATTACGCAGAGGACGCAACTAATGCACTACCATAACTTGCAATTAATACACAATCTTAGATGCAGCCCAAGAGCAGTCACCAGATATGTATGAAATCGTTGGCATAACGGATCAATGCTCCCATTGAACACAGATCTTTCCACAATAAGAGAAAAATGGGATTCGCTGCCAATATAGCGTAGTCAAACCAAGGTTGGTATTCATTGCCAGTCGTAGCGTAAACTCATTGTTTTCCTTATGTATAAAAACACAATCAGTCTGAGTTGGAATTCACTGCCATTAAATGTGCGCTTTGTTGTGTGAAACACCCAAAATTTTGTGAGGTCAATGCGGTGTACAAGCTGAGAGTAGGGCCACGAAATCACAGTGTGAGCTTGGGTAATAGAGCCACATGAAAGAGCCAAGCCAAGGCTCAGTACTACACACTTTATAAGTGAAATTAAAATGCTAAGAAGGTGGATCAAGGGCCATCAATTTCGCTTTGTTTAGACCATAAGGAAGAGAAATATTTTTAAGCCAGATGTATGTAGATTCACCTGTAAGAGGGACGGGACTATCCCTCTCTACTGTAAATTATCACCCAACCAAAATGCTTCAAAATACTAAAAAATAAAAATGTAGACATAAAGTTATCAACACAGAAGGATGAAGGATATCAACCAGTAGATGCTTAACCAACAATTTAACTGGAGTGAATTACATTTCAACAAATAAAATTTGTATTTTAAGATTTAAAAATGAAATCGTTGTCTCAAACACAAGGGTAATCATTCACAATGAAATCACAAGATAAGTTTTCCTTTAAAACATATCAAAATGCATAGGAAAATTTACTATGAAATGTAATATAAATTGCAGACTTAAATTGCCCAGAGAAGTATTGAAAACACAGAGATATACTTCACTAGGAAATGCAATAGAAACACAGACTTGAATTTCCAGGAAAGGTATAAAAATAGAGGATATAAGCGGATCGTGGAAGGGAAAGAGAAACAATTGTAAAAGTGTTCAATCACAAAGGCGCACGAAAAACCATAAACTAGGAACAACCAATGCAAAGATAATAAAGTAATAAAACACAGAGATTACTAAACACAGTTTTCAGACGCCGAGAAGATTTACGGCGTAGAGGTGATAAACATACAAAGACCATGGAAAGGACATAGATCAAAATGTGGAGATAAGAAGGGGTAAACATCTAGGAAAACACATCCTTTGCTCATCATCCACGCATAGAAAAGTAGGGCATTAGAATCTACAGGTCATTGTGCACCGAAGTGACGGTCGTCAATTTGGCTCTTGGCCGATTGCTCAGGTGTGGACTAATGAGCTAGGGACGAGGACGAAAAACAAAACTCTTCACAACATGCAGGGACCGAATGCCAAGGGAAACAGGTCAAGCAATGAGCTTAAGGCTATGGGGAATTTAAGTTATTGGTTGAAATGCTAAGTCAAACATTTTCTTTACCCAATTAAAAATATAGAATTGAAAGCGTAAGGTATAATAAGAGTCTACCGTGCAGAATCAAGTAAGTGTATCGTAGCCCAAATGTCCTCTCTGAGTCGTTGTCCCACGCGCTCTATGCAAATCCCACTTGCCGACCGATAAGACTTCACCGGTACCTCCCAGCCAATGCTAGAGGTACTCTTCTCCCCCCTTAGACCCCCAAGCTGCAAAGGGGCCACACACCCTAAACCAGAGAACAATTAGCTCCCATCTTGCCTCACAAGGTTGAGCTACCACTCCTCACCAAGATGGGTATCCCAACTCCCACAAGCTAATTCAGTCAAGTCTAAAATTATACAGTGTAACGTTACACATAATAGAAGAGGCCCATCATCCTCCTCCTCCCTCCTTTATATAGAGTTTCTAGATCATTTACTTTCCCAAAATCCCATTTAATTTAATGTTCAATAATTTAATTCATAAAAATCATCCTCATACATGCATCACCCATCCCCTTCATGGCACCATAAATTAATTTCATTAATTAATTAATTACTCCTATTTCCCTCACCCACCTAAAAGCATTCCTAGAATCGTTCCTAGGTGTCCCCATATTCCTTTACACATTTTAATGTCTTGCCCCCTTACTAATTCACTAGTTGAGTTCAATTTAGAAAGTTCTTAAATGCAAAATACCTTACTAAGTTAGTCTTTCTTCTTTTTCCTTAAGTTTCCCTTTCTCTTTATGTTTCCCTCTTTTTCCTAGTTTCCTAATTCTTTTAAATTTCCCTCTTTCCCTTTTCATTTAAAACTCAAATTAGTGAGTGTAGAAAATTATCCTTTTTCCCCCTTTTCTTTTTTTAATTAGCATGTGTAACAAAACAATCATTTCCCTTTTAATTTTTAAATCCCTTAATACTTTGATTTTAATAATTTAATCAAGATTCTTAGCCCCTTTTTGTCACATGTTTAAAGATGATTATTATTATTTTTATTTTTACCACAAGTATTACTTTAGACCTAGATTTTAATTTTCGAGGTTGGGCAACATTTTATTAGGGAAATTATTTTTAAATGTTTCCTTATCACGTTATTCGTTCTAAGGCCATCTAGGTTTATTCATTCATTATTTAACAACGCGACATGCCCTTCGAGACGCACTAGGTGCTCCAAGGGTGCCACTCGCCTTATTATGTTTCCCTTGCGGGACGTGCCCTTCAAGACACACTACATGCTCCAAGGGTGCCACTCGCCTCTTTCCATTTTTCTTGCACGATCTTCCCTTCAGGATGCACTATATGCTCCAAGGGTGCCACTCACCTCTTGACTGACTTGGTAGACATAAAAAACCCCAGGAGTCAATACTCCGCCAGGTGATCTTGTGGGAGACTAAGGGCCACTAAGGAATAAGGCCCCTACCTTATTGCGTGCCCCTTAGAATCATCATGAGCGACATTCATAGTCTTCCCTCATGGCATCGTGGGTCTTCTCGAACTAGGTAGTTGTTAACCTACAATTCGAGCCATGGTGGGAGTGTTAGTAGGTTGTGGCTAAGTTGTTGTCCACACCTCTCCTTAAATGTCTCTGGTAGTCATACATGACCCCTCTACTCCACATGTGAGTCTGGTAGGCAAGCTATCGTCATCCTACATCATCAATGAATCATGTAAGAATAATATCCATAATCATAACATCTAATCAGATGCACATAAGTCATATATAGAACTATCAAACCCCAANTTTCCACAATAAGAGAAAAATGGGATTCGCTGCCAATATAGCGTAGTCAAACCAAGGTTGGTATTCATTGCCAGTCGTAGCGTAAACTCATTGTTTTCCTTATGTATAAAAACACAATCAGTCTGAGTTGGAATTCACTGCCATTAAATGTGCGCTTTGTTGTGTGAAACACCCAAAATTTTGTGAGGTCAATGCGGTGTACAAGCTGAGAGTAGGGCCACGAAATCACAGTGTGAGCTTGGGTAATAGAGCCACATGAAAGAGCCAAGCCAAGGCTCAGTACTACACACTTTATAAGTGAAATTAAAATGCTAAGAAGGTGGATCAAGGGCCATCAATTTCGCTTTGTTTAGACCATAAGGAAGAGAAATATTTTTAAGCCAGATGTATGTAGATTCACCTGTAAGAGGGACGGGACTATCCCTCTCTACTGTAAATTATCACCCAACCAAAATGCTTCAAAATACTAAAAAATAAAAATGTAGACATAAAGTTATCAACACAGAAGGATGAAGGATATCAACCAGTAGATGCTTAACCAACAATTTAACTGGAGTGAATTACATTTCAACAAATAAAATTTGTATTTTAAGATTTAAAAATGAAATCGTTGTCTCAAACACAAGGGTAATCATTCACAATGAAATCACAAGATAAGTTTTCCTTTAAAACATATCAAAATGCATAGGAAAATTTACTATGAAATGTAATATAAATTGCAGACTTAAATTGCCCAGAGAAGTATTGAAAACACAGAGATATACTTCACTAGGAAATGCAATAGAAACACAGACTTGAATTTCCAGGAAAGGTATAAAAATAGAGGATATAAGCGGATCGTGGAAGGGAAAGAGAAACAATTGTAAAAGTGTTCAATCACAAAGGCGCACGAAAAACCATAAACTAGGAACAACCAATGCAAAGATAATAAAGTAATAAAACACAGAGATTACTAAACACAGTTTTCAGACGCCGAGAAGATTTACGGCGTAGAGGTGATAAACATACAAAGACCATGGAAAGGACATAGATCAAAATGTGGAGATAAGAAGGGGTAAACATCTAGGAAAACACATCCTTTGCTCATCATCCACGCATAGAAAAGTAGGGCATTAGAATCTACAGGTCATTGTGCACCGAAGTGACGGTCGTCAATTTGGCTCTTGGCCGATTGCTCAGGTGTGGACTAATGAGCTAGGGACGAGGACGAAAAACAAAACTCTTCACAACATGCAGGGACCGAATGCCAAGGGAAACAGGTCAAGCAATGAGCTTAAGGCTATGGGGAATTTAAGTTATTGGTTGAAATGCTAAGTCAAACATTTTCTTTACCCAATTAAAAATATAGAATTGAAAGCGTAAGGTATAATAAGAGTCTACCGTGCAGAATCAAGTAAGTGTATCGTAGCCCAAATGTCCTCTCTGAGTCGTTGTCCCACGCGCTCTATGCAAATCCCACTTGCCGACCGATAAGACTTCACCGGTACCTCCCAGCCAATGCTAGAGGTACTCTTCTCCCCCCTTAGACCCCCAAGCTGCAAAGGGGCCACACACCCTAAACCAGAGAACAATTAGCTCCCATCTTGCCTCACAAGGTTGAGCTACCACTCCTCACCAAGATGGGTATCCCAACTCCCACAAGCTAATTCAGTCAAGTCTAAAATTATACAGTGTAACGTTACACATAATAGAAGAGGCCCATCATCCTCCTCCTCCCTCCTTTATATAGAGTTTCTAGATCATTTACTTTCCCAAAATCCCATTTAATTTAATGTTCAATAATTTAATTCATAAAAATCATCCTCATACATGCATCACCCATCCCCTTCATGGCACCATAAATTAATTTCATTAATTAATTAATTACTCCTATTTCCCTCACCCACCTAAAAGCATTCCTAGAATCGTTCCTAGGTGTCCCCATATTCCTTTACACATTTTAATGTCTTGCCCCCTTACTAATTCACTAGTTGAGTTCAATTTAGAAAGTTCTTAAATGCAAAATACCTTACTAAGTTAGTCTTTCTTCTTTTTCCTTAAGTTTCCCTTTCTCTTTATGTTTCCCTCTTTTTCCTAGTTTCCTAATTCTTTTAAATTTCCCTCTTTCCCTTTACATTTAAAACTCAAATTAGTGAGTGTAGAAAATTATCCTTTTTCCCCCTTTTCTTTTTTTAATTAATAAATTTTAATTAGCATGTGTAACAAAACAATCATTTCCCTTTTAATTTTTAAATCCCTTAATACTTTGATTTTAATAATTTAATCAAGATTCTTACCCCCTTTTTGTCACATGTTTAAAGATGATTATTATTATTTTTATTTTTACCACAAGTATTACTTTAGACCTAGATTTTAATTTTCGAGGTTGGGCAACATTTTATTAGGGAAATTGTTTTTAAATGTTTCCTTATCACGTTATTCGTTCTAAGGCCATCTAGGTTTATTCATTCATTATTTAACAACGGGACATGCCCTTCGAGACACACTAGGCGCTCCAAGGGTTCCACTTGCCTTATTATGTTTCACTTGCGGGACGTGCCCTTCAGGACGCACTACATGCTCCAAGGGTGCCACTCGCCTCTTTCCATTTTTCTTGCACGATGTTCCCTTCAGGATGCACTACATGCTCCAAGGGTGCCAATCACCTCTTGACTGACTTGGTAGACATAAAAAACCCCTGGAGTCAATACTCTCCCAGGTGATATTGTGGGAAACTAACGGCCACTAAGGAATAAGGCCCCTGCCTTATTGCGTGCCCCTTAGAATCATCATGAGAGACATTCATAGTCTTCCCTCATGGCATCGTGGGTCTTCTCGAACTAGGTAGTTGTTAACCTACAGTTCGAGCCATGGTGGGAGTGCTAGTAGGTTGTGGCTAAGTTTTTGTCCACACCTCTCCTTCAATGTCTCTGGTAGTCATACGTGACCCCTCTACTCCACATGTGAGTCTGGTCGGAAAGCTATCGTCATCCTACATCATCAATGAATCATGTAAGAATAATATCCTTAATCATAACATCTAATCAGATGCACATAATTCATATATAGAACTATCAAACCCCAATAGTCCACTCCCTGACTCAATCCGGAGTCCAAGGGTTTCATCGATGCCTCTACATCCTCAAGGTCCAAAATCTTGCACACTCAGGAGAACCAAGTCAATAGCACCTGTCTAAGTCAATATAGCGAAATAACATACAATCACATCCATAATTCCTCATAATCATAATCAATGACCATTAGTATAATAATCTGGATCAAGTGCAAGAAAGTGTCCTCAAGGAATAAGTTCACGCAGTGTGCACAAGATATCGATGTTACATACACCCCCTCTTGGTCTAAACCTCGTCCCAAAGTTTCATAGTATATAAGTGCCAAAATAATGTGTATCATAGTATCATAAGTCTATCTATCCAACAAAAATGGAAATTGTTGGCGCATATCATATGTGTCCTCCAAGGTTGTCTAGTGGAGACTATAGTTGTCCCACTGGACCTTGACCTCATTTATTGTTCGACATCATAGCTATTGAATGCAATTATCTAGGATGTAGATTGAATCAACTGTGAGCACACCCTCATCTGACACCTGGAAGGTTCTCAAGTCAAAAGATGTGTAGGATCACTAATCATAATGTCTCAAAAAGAGACGTGAAAGGCATCATGCATATGCCTCAAGAATCTGCAAGTCTATTCAATAGGCCACGGGCCTCCCCTTTCCACAATATCATAGGTTACCACAAACCTAGGAGATAGTTTATCCCCTTTTCCCAACTTTATCGAACTCTTATGCTGTTTCAGCCGCAAGAATGCTTGATCGCCACATCATAACTACGGTCGACACGATGTGCATAGACTTAACTCTTCAGTCTATCCTATGCTTCCTTGATCATTTGTCTTATAGTTTTCATTTAATCTTCCAATTCTCAGATCGCTTCCGGTCCCACCAGGACCCTATCCTCAAGCTGATCCAATTCAAAGGCGTTCGACACGATCTCCCATAAAGAAACTCAAAAGGCACCATATTAATGGCGCTTTGATAACTGTTGTTATAAGCAAATTCTACGGGTGGAAACAATTCTTCCCAACACTTCTGTTGGTCCATCATGTACATGCACAACATGTATTCCAAGGTCTAGTTCATTTTTTCGGTCTTCCTATCAATCTCCGGGTGATAAACAGTACTAAAGTTAAGTCAGGTATCCAAGGCCTCTTTGAAACTAGTCCAAAATTGTCTAGTAAACACCAATCCTCGATCAAATATAATCCTCTTAGGTATTCCATGAAGCCTCCCATTCTCACTGATGAAAATTATAGCTATGTTAGGTGCCTGATACATCATATGCACAGGAATAAAATGAGCACTCTTCATATCAGATTATCGACTACCAAGAAATTTGAGTCATGTCTCCTTACCGTCAGTGGCAATCCAACAATGAAATCCATCGAAATAGCCTCCCATTTTGATTCTGGAATAGTGTGTGGTTGTAGTAATCCTGTTGAATGTCTATGTTCAGCCTTTACCTGCTGACATTCTAGACATTTGGCCACATAGTTGACTAAGTCTTCCTTCATTCCTTTCTAGAAGAATAAGGGTTTAAGGTCCGCCCTCATCTTTGTGACTCCTGGGTGAGCCATGTACACTGCTTTGTGAGCCTCATTTAGGATCAAACTCCTCAACTCGTCATTTGATGGTACATAAATTTGAATTTTAAATCTCAGTAGTTCAACGTCGTCCAACATAAATCCTTCAAATATTGGTACCATTATTGTGTATTGTTTGATAAAATCCTCGACCTCTTTGTACCATTCATCGTCGCATTGTAAGGTTAGAATCATTTCACGTAGATTCGTCTGAAGAGGAAACACCAAAAAATATATGTGGTCTCTGACTCAATGCATCGGCCACCTACTTCACTGTTCCTTTTATGTAAGTAATCTTTAAGTCATACTCACTAAGAAATTTCGACCAACATCATTGTTGTGTGTTTAGGTTGCTTTGCGTAAATATGTATTGTAGTCCACAGTGGTCTATATTTAGCTCAAAGTTTCGTCCAACAAGGTAGTGTCTCCAAAGTTATCATCTTAGTTCAGAAAATAAATTGCTTATGGAAATAAATGATGTTTAGGAATATTAGGTTGTTACACCATTCAAGGTTTAAATATCATTATCTCCTTCACTCAAAGAAAGGAAATTGATATCCCAAGATAAATAGTGGAAAAACATATTGGCAGGAGTATGCCTTGAGATTTCTTTGATGGAGGGCGATGAACATGAGGGGTAATTCACCTATCAAACTCTCATTATATAAAGTTTAAATTTGGAATGGGAAATGGTTCCAATAACTTCTTAGAACTCATCTCTTTAAAACTTATATTGACTTTGGTTTTGGAACATGGAGTAGCCCACTTACACGTCTCTGGAGACCCTCTATTGGTAATAAAATGGATGAGGATGAATTTCGTTTAAAGAATTTTACTTTACAACAACTATTTAATGAGGTATGGGGTATTTAGACATGTTTTCCTTCTATGTCTTAAGAAAATATTTTCAAGGAGAGGAATATGTTGGCTAATGGGACTGGGACTTGGGAGAGGTTTTCGGTTAGTCGTGGAGGACAAGGAAGGACTTCAAACATAATTTTATCATGTTTCTTTTCTATAGGATCATCTAGTGTTCTTATATTTGAAACTCAACATATTGCTTTTTGTTGTTGCATAAAGTGGATATTACATTTAAAGTGAGGGTCAAGAAATATCTTCTCACCCACTCTCCACTACACACAATAATAGCCTATAAAAATGAAATATGAAAACAATGATCTACCAACTATGGTGCTTGACATTTTATATTTGGTTTTTCTTTGCGAATATGTGTTTGTATAATGGTCACTCTCGGGTATCTAGAAATGTAGAGGGAAACTAAGTCTAAGCTAGTTGAATGGTTCAATTCATTGGTATATCTCTAAAAGATAAACTACTACAATGTTCATAGCACAGGGTGTAACATTTAACATACTATATAACCTAAGTGAAAATTCAAAGGAAAAGCTACATTGCCAATATATCATGCATTTTTTTATAGGAGCCATAATACATAAATTTAGTTGAAAATATAAATTAGAGATTCAAATTTTTTAGGAACCCTGTGAGGGGATTTTTGTGCACATATGGAGCCACTAGCATTTTTACTCCCTAAAATTACATGTCAAAATTTTTAGGGATTTTCATATGCAAATATTGGAAATTCAACAACTCACCATTGTACTATGTCTCCTTGCCCTCAATATCTCTCTCTCGGTGCCCTCCGTGAGCTGTGTCTCCTTCCTAACCCTACCCTTAAGCTCTCTCCTCTGGCCAGCGCCCCCCGCGATATCTCTTTCTCCTTTGTAAAATTTCTCGTGAGATTTGTCTCCCAATTCCATTCCTTATATATATCCTTCCTTCTCTTGTCCCCTCGCAGTGTGTGTTCCCTAGTCTCCTCGTAGCGTGCATGTCATCTATGTCTCCTCGCAACGTGCATGCTCTCTCTGTCTCCTCGCATCATGTGTTCCCAAGTCTCCTCACAGGGTGCGTGCCCTAGTATCCTCGCAGCTTGTGTGCCCTCTTTGTCTCCTCATAGTGTGTGTTCTTTCTCTGTCTCCTCACAATGTGCATGCCCTAGTCTCCTTACAGTGTGTGTGCCCTAGTTGTCACCTCGTGTTTGATCAACTCTTGATGGACTGGTTTGATCGACTCTCACTCGCATATCAGAAATGGAGAAATGTATATTGACATGATATGGAAACCATGTATATTCATGATTAGCTTATCCTTTTCATCATTTTCATGCCATAAAGCATCCCACCTAATTTTGAATCTATTACCTATGAAGAGGTGGAAGACCATGTCACACTTAATCGAGTATGAAATTTTTGGGACTTAACAACCATTACAGAATTCCTTATTCAAACATTCCCCTTAGAGGTTTGCTAGTCCAAAAGGGGAAAATGATGCACTTAGGGTAATTGCATCCTAGTGGAGACAATAAAACTGCCCAAATTTCATCGATCTAGCAAGACCCCATTGACAACCCAGAGAATAGTAATTATCCATTCTAGCTATAAGTATAAATATACATGTATTTAAACTTATTTTATCATAGAGACAAATTTTACAGTTCAATATGGGGGAGATGTGTAATGTAACATAATGTTGAATTCAATGTACATCGATCAAATATAATAGTTAAAAAAAAAAAAACGTGAAGTTGGGCCTGATTCACATTATAAACTAGCCTAAATGCATATTAACCTAGAATCTATCAATCATTGAGAGGGATCAAATAATTTGATATGAAAACCTCTTTTAGAGTGAAAAAACCTGGGTAAAGTTTTGTATGTGAGGGGATTTTATCCCTCTTGACACTTGATAAATCCTAGGATATAAAGATAAATATTACAGGTTGGATATCAATAACAACACTATTGTGATAGATAATAACTAAGTTAGTTATCGTCTAATTTTTTGTTCTTAGGAGATTTATCCAAACCAAAAATGATGACATTATTGAAATAATCTATCCTAGATTACAAAAGAAGACATTATTCCAATGCTTGATCCTATATAACAACAAATACATTGTTGCAATGATCAGTTCTAGTGAACATTGACACTATTTCAATAGTTTATCCTAGAAAGAAAAAATGATAAACTAAATTTACTTTTCTTAGGTGGACAAGGTTCTAGTTCCAATTCTTACTCAAGCAAGGTCTAGGTCCCAAACTTTATTTATAATGTGAAACATGCCTATTATATAATCAGTAACCACCATTGTATCTTTGGCCAACATATATAAATGGCATAAACATAGACAATTTCAAAATCCACAGAAGGTCTCTATTCCTTTCTGGAGTAAGGATCATCCTCATAACAATGTCATGGAAAAACTAATGCCACTAATGTATTCCTTCTTCATTGATGAATTTTCATGAGCACTGCAAACAATTATGTGCATGGAATATATTCATGTTCATCATATTGTAAGTTTTTATGTGTTGCATTCACATGGAAAATCCAAGACCTAAAATGTAGATGGAATCTTGATTTAAAAGTAGGAAAATGAATAACCATATAACATAGCTCTTGAATGAATAGTTTATTCATCAAGAATTTGAATAGAGGTTCTTGATTGTTTTTAATAGGCTTAGATGATTTATTCCTAAAAATCTAAAGAAAAAATACTCACTTATACACCACAAGCAATGGTTCTGTTAAGGAATGGTTTGGTAACAATTTGCATTCAAACATTGAAGATCAAACAATGAATATCCTTATTAGCAATGACATAGAATTTTAAGTCGTCAACATTTGTCGCTATAGTGATGAAATTTAGTGGCAATAGTGACGATAATCACGACCAATATAAAAAAATGAAAAAAAATGCTTAACTTACTACATAGTTTTCGACGAATGTAAGAAACGTAGAAAAGTTTCATGGAAAAATCTGCCCATATGTAGTAGTGAGTGTTGATTTTGAACATTTCATTTCAATTTATCCTCTAATTGCTTAATCTTATATTCAAAACCATGTCTCACTTGATTCATATCAAAATTGATTATTTCTCTGGAAACAACTTCCATTTGTTGCATATCATTATGTAACTGTTCAATCAAAAGATTCTTTTGGTAAAGTTGTTTTCTCGAATTATCCATTGACCACAAGTTAAAAGTTGAAAAAGCACCCAGTGCATCTGAAACTTCTTTTGTTAATTCAAGGTCACTACGTCCCTGTCCATCATATATCATTCTTTGTTTTTTGGTAATCCCTCCCTCTTTCTGTCGAGATTATCTTTGTATGATAGCGTTCATTTTCCTATTGAAAAAGTAATATGATGAAGGAATATCTTCAGGTTCAATAGGTTTCAGGTCATCTATATTGATAACCTTTGAACAAGGTAAACCATAACTTCTTGCTAGGGGAGTCAAAGATGGTATGGGAGAAACAAGTACAGTAGATTCTCCTTGATTTGTGACATATTTCACTGGAGTTTCAGTGTTTGACTATGACAGAGAAAATTGTGCCCATGCTTCATAAAAGATTCAAATGATGCTAATAATTCTTGATCACTTTTACCTGGTATGGATATTCTTGTAATTATTTCATCCTTGGAAAATGTTTCTGATGTATTTTCCACTTTTTTATTTTTGTCTTCAGCCAAGTCATGTTTCTTGAGCTCTGCTTATTTTTATACCTTTGAAGTTGGATTAAGCCTTTGTTCTTCCTACAAGATTTTAGGTAGACTATTCCTTTTGTGCTTTTGAAAAATGAGGAAACCTGACTGTTGTTCTTGAGGAAGGCTTTGAAATCTAGATACAAAATCATCATATGATCTAAATCCTCTAAAAACTTCGTCATAGGGTGAATATTCATGGATGTATCTTTTCATGTTCAATTGAGCTAAATGATTTTCTACCGCCATATGTGGATCATTCCTTTTGAATTCAATGTTAACTAAGTTAATATCTTCTAAGGGCGAAGCCTCCACCTTAGCATGTCCAAAGTTAGATAATGATAATATTCCAACCTGTATGTTAAAGGTTGGCCAAAATATTTTGAATGCCACCTTTAGCTCTTTGGTAATGCCTGCTTGATCTAGATGGATTTTGGTGGCCATCCAACTTTTCCACTGAATCAAAATTTTGAGCCTGTCGTTTTGATAAACCATGATATTCACCCTTTTGATGGGGAATGGAATGTAATGCCATCTTCATTTGTTAATTACAGACATCATGTAATGATTTCCTAGTAGTCTTATGTACATGTCTACAGTATAATGTTAATCCACTAGATCCCATTAGAACTCTACAGTTAAGCATAATAAGGTTGGAGTAGTACTAGGATGGGTGACTGCCCAAGAAGTCCTGGTGTTTTACATGCCTATGGAATTTTATAACCTTAGTCCAATTTATCCCACATGCATGATGGGAATTTTTCTCCTCTCACTCTCTCATATATAGTTGAGGTGAAGGAGGCCCTTTAAGGATGCAATGGAGTGTGATGTAAATCTTGTTGTGAATGAAGCGTAGCCAACATATCTTTATTTTTAGAGATATGATACCCCAGTCTGTGAGTTTGTTTTATATAGTGTTTGTCTCTCGTGTTCATTAATAGAAGTTGGTTTTCACTATATTTATGTGGTCTCTGCATTATCTCTGTGTATATCCTTTTTATATATTGGTTATATTTTTTTCTTCATGTCGTTCTCAAAAAAATTCGGATAAGTGGTATCAGAGCAGGTTGCTCCTTGTCATTTCTCAGACTAGGTCCCCGACAAGGTCAAGGTATAGGGAGTTGGGTCTCAACCTAGTTTCACTTGAGGAAAAATACTCTCGCCAGCCTAAGAGACCTCCCATGGAAGAAGAAAAGAGAGATGAAAAAGTAGGAGATCCTTTAAAGACATTGCTCAAGGAAGCCTTCATGCAACAGAGGAACAAGATGATGGAAAAATTTGCTCAGATCCTTCGAAAACTACCGATTATGGTGGTTGAGGCATCTTCAATAAGAATCCACTTCGTAAGTGCGACACACTTCAAGGTACAAGTCAATTTTGATATCCCCTTATTTGAAGGACAGATAGATGTAGATTCTCTAGAAATATGGTTGAATCTTCCAGAAGGTTATTACTCTGTCCAAAAAAAAATTGACTGTGAAAAGATCACCTTCACACTCCTTAAATCCCTTCCCCATGTCAAAGCTTGGTGGGAAGGTTTCTCGGAGAGGTACACCATGGATGAATCTAAACGATTTGGGAGAGAACCTAATTGGGAAGCCTTTGTATATGCCCTAAAGGAGGAGTTCTACCTTGGAAAAAAATATGATGATCAGTACATGAGATGGAAAACTCTGGGTCAAAAAAGAGACTAGATGCTGTGGGACTACACCAAAATATTTCATACCTTGCGCTCAAATCTGGGTATCAAAGACTCTGAGGGACACCTGGTTTTGAAGTATCGGAATGGTCTACATAAGTACATCCAAACAAAGATGGATTTCTTGGACATCTCCTCATTGGGAGTGACTTATTGATATGCAGTCAAAATTGAGCAGAAATGCAAGCTATAAAATAAGTGGGAGAACCATGGAAAAGGAAACTTTAAATCACATAATGAAGGACAGATCAAGGAAATCCAACCTCAAGAGAGTCGATCCCAAATGAAGGAAAAGAAGGGTAACAAGAAGTATAAGAAAGAAACTGGAAAGTGGTGTGAGTTCCACAACATCCCTTGGCACAATACTGATGAATGTCACTCAATACAATCATTAGTGGTCGAGCTCAAATACAAAGCTTCAAACCATGACTTGGACCTTGATTTAGAAAATAATAAAAGGAGATAGATCATCCATGCATAACCCACTGCTACTATCACAATTGCAACAATCCAACCAAAAGAGGATACTGAGGAGGGGGAGTGACTCTTCCATTCACATATGTGGGTGAATGGGACCCCACTACATTTTATTTTTGATAGTGGAAGCCAAAAGAACATCATCTCAGCATAGGTTGTCAAGCAATTGGATTTTCCAACAACACCACACCTGCATCCATACAACATTAGGTGGCCTCGCCAAGGTCAAGATCTTCGTCTCAACCAATAGTGTCACCTATCATACACATCGAGCCCTTCAAGGATGATGTATTGTGTGATTTTTCTCCACTGGAAGTATGTGATGTTATATTAGGAAAGCCATACATGTGGAGGTGTTATGTTGTTTATGAGTCTCAACTTTGTAGCGTCATTGTTACTCTGGGGGGTCAGCTATACATGATACTAGAGGTAGTTTCAACTATTGTCCCACAAAAACAATGCCACAAAGTAATCTCTCATACTGCAAAGTTTAGCCTCTTCACAATCCAATCAAAAAGTGAACATAAGGACATTGCAACCACTACATCCTTATCCCAAGACCTTTCTATCTAGCAAAAGAAAATCGAAAATATTGTAGAAGAGTACCAATATTTTCTTGTTGCACCTACAAGGGTGCCTCCACATTGCCCAGTCAAGAAAGGTTATAACAGAGCCCTTCATACTATTCATACTGCATATTCATCGACAGAGTCCTCCCACACTTACATAGATCATGCAGGTATATTGGCTGAATGGATCGAACCCTTCCAACAATAGTTTCATGAAAACCTTCAACAGGCTAAGCAAGATAGCTTCTTTAGTAAGGAAAACAATGCACCAAGCTTCAGATTTAGCAAAAGTCTCCCCGTCTCCCAAGGGATGTTGATGCAATAGGGACCATTGCTTCCTGAGGGGTAAGGAATGATCTATATGGATCTTAGTTTCCATCAACCTTTTTCACTGAATCACCATTTTGAGCCAGTGGTTTTAATAAACCATGATATTCACCCTTTTGATGGGAAATGTAATGTAATGCCATCTTCATTTGTTAATTACCGACATCATGTAATGATTTCCTGGTGGTATTATGTACATGCCTACAACATAGCATTAATGCACTGGATACCATTAGAACTCCACAGTTAAAAATGATCATGCTAGAGTAGTACTGGGATGGGTGATTGTTCGGGAAGTCCTGATGTTTTACATGCCTATTGCATTTTATAAACTTAGTCCAATTTATCCCACGTGCATCATGGGAATTGTTCTCCTCTCACTCTTGAGAAAAATGGAGTTTCTGAGAGAATGAGCATAACATTGATGGATAAGGAAAAAGGCATGCTCAGCGGTGTTGGGCTCGCAAAAGAATTATGGGCGGAGGCAGTCGACACTCCAAGATACCTAGTGAATATGTCTCCTTTGTCAGAGCTAGTCAACACAACTCCACATGAGGTATGGTCGGATAGGAATCCTTCGGTGGCACATCTCAAAGTATTTGGTTGTGATGCATTTGTGCATGTTCCCAAGGAAAAGAGGAGCAAGCTCAACAAGAAGGAATTCAAATGTATTTTCATTGGATATAGAGAAGGAATGAAATGATATAAGATATGGGATCATACATCAAAGAGAAAAGTGTACAATCAATATGTGGTCTTCAGAGAAGTCGGAGATAAGTCTGAGTGTGAGGAAGCTGTTTAGACTGAGAATAATCCTGATACAATGCAGTTTGAAATGAGGAATGAAGAAGATGATTCAGATGATTCGATTGAATATGAGGAAGAGGTGGAAAGACTAATTCTGGTGGTAAGGAGGTCATAAATAATAAGAAAACTAGTTGAGAGGTATAGTCTACCTAACTTCCATTTTGCATTTGTGCTAGTTGTCATCGACGATGAGCCCAATTCGGTTAGTGAGGTAATCAAATTGGTAGAGGGTAAACTCTCGAAGGACACCATGGTCGAAGACATGGAATCCATGTACAAGAATGAGACATGGGATTTAGTCAACTACCTATTGGAGGAAATCTCGTTGGTAGGAAGTGGGTGTCCAAGAAGAATATGAGTGTCGTAGGACAAGTTGAGAAGTTCAAAGCTAGACTGTTAGCGAAAGGCTATTCCCAAGTCAAGGGAGTCGAATCCGATGAGATTTTTTCCCTTGTTGCAAAACTAACTTCCATTACAGTACTAATGTCTATGGATGCAACATTTGATCTAGAGGTAGAACAAATGGATGTGAAGACAACATTTCTACATTGGGACCTCGAAGAAGAAATCTACATGAAACAGCCTGAAGTATGTTTAGTAAATGGAAAGAAAAAGTTTGTGTGAAAACTCAAAATATACCTTTATGGCTTAAATCAATCACCAAGGATGTGGTACTAGAAGTTTAAAACATACATCCTTATTTTTGGATTTGTGAGAAACAAAGTTGATCACTGCATATATTGCAAGGAAGCAGGTTGGAATTTCATATATGTAGCTTTGTATGTCAATGACATGTTGCTGATTGGAAACAACATGGACACAATAAAGGAGGTGAAGAAGAAGTTATCCTCCAAGTTTGACATGAAGGATATCGATGCAACTAATTTCATTCTGGGAATGGATATTAAAAGAGATTGAGCCTCTAGAAATATATAGTTGAATCAGACAAAGTATATTGAAACAATTCTAAAACAGCTCAACATGTAGGATTGCAAACTAGTGAAGGTGATAATTCTTGTGGGAGCAAGGCTTACTGCTGAACCATGTCCAAAGACACAAGAATAAATAGAGGACATGGAATGTGTTCCCTATGCAAGTTTTGTTGGGAGTCTAATGTATTTAATGGTCTGGACTAAACCAAACATTTCCCATGCAGTGGGAGTGTTGAGTAGGTACATGTTGACACCTAGAAAGGAGAAATGGACAACTATAAAGAGAGTATTCAAGTATTTTTGTGGCATTAATGACTATTATATATTATACCAAGGAAGACCTCAAGGTGATAGTGGTAAATTAAATGTACATGGCTTTGTCGAAGTCGACTGAGTTGGAGATATGGATCGACGGAGGTCGACTAGTAGATATGTCTTCAAAATGTTTGGTGGGGCAATAATTTGGATGAGTAAGTGGTAGGTGACTATAGCCTGGTCAAAAAAAAAATATGAATACACGGAAGTCACTCATGGAAGCAAAGAAGCAATATGGCTTCAAAGGTTGTGTTCAAGAATCGAGTTTGAGAAAAAGGATATGAAAGTGAGTTGTGACAGTCAAAGAGCAATATTTCCAGCAAAGAACCTTCCTTAACATTCAAAGAATAAGCATATTTATGTACAATACCATTTCGTAAGAGATATGGTGTAAAGTAACAAGGTGCTACTGGAGAAAGTAGACATGTTGGAAAACATAGCAGACTTATTGACCAAGTTTGTGAGTGTTGTGAAGTTATCTTGGTGTAGAGAGGCAATGGACATTGTTTGCCTGGGTCTGTGAATGAAATTTCATGAATATTTTGTTTCAACAAAGAAGACAACAAGTGGGAGAATCTTGGGTTGTTCTATTCTTTGCACTGAAATTCTAGTCGAGGTGAATCGACTAACAGTCAAAGGTCGAGGTGGATCGACAACAATCAAGGTTGGGGTGGATCGACAACAAGTCGAAGGTCAAGGAATTCGACTAGGTAAATTCAAAGTCGAAGATATCAACGGCAAGTCAACCAACAAGAGGTCGAAGTGCATGAGTGACAAGACCGACTAGAGACTGAATGAAGGTTGACTAGTAGTCAATAGGTTATTCGAATTGGAGTCGACTGTAACAAAATCCTCAGATTTGCGGGATTTGTAGCTAATGATATGCATGGATCTATATTGTTTTTGGGCACTAATATTTAAGGTTTTTCCTATTGTAAATCCTATAAATAGGTGTGTTGTAATACCATGAAGCCTAATGTAGTAATACAGGTTAATGTATAATAATCGATCTTTAGAGAAATCTTTAGAGTTAGGTTGTTAGTCATGCATATTTAAGCCTGATTGGCTACATGGTTGTTCTTGCGTAAGAAAGAGGGTATGATGTCAGTTTTGTCTTTGGTGTGGACTAAGGTTAGACATGTAACATTTTATTCTGATTGAATAATACAACAAGAGGGAAGAACTCTCAATGGAATGTTGGTTTTCCTGGTAAAGGGTTTTTAGGATAAAATATCAATGTACTGTGTGATTTCTTGTGTCATTTTCAATCTTGATTAAATTATTCTTCTCTTGTACTAGGATTAGTGTGGAATTTTTGTTCATTTCCTGACAATATTGTGTCGCATACAAAAAGATGTTTCTTAGGGTATTTCTATCATACTCCTTGGAATTCAAACATTTTGAATGTATGATCTATTCCTTCCATTGTACTATGCGTAGTACTTACCTTCAGTGACACTGAATGACTCTAGTTTGCTACACTACTTCCACTATTCTGACTTCTATTCTGGCTTCCTCCACTAACTACAATTTCTCTTGACAAATTTCTAGTTTCTATTTAAGATCTAGGTGGCGCACATGGGGTTGTGGGTTCCACACAAATTCTGATCTAAAATGGACTTCCTTCTTATAATGGACTGGACTGAGGGTCCTTTTATTTCTCTTTCCTTTCTCAATACAGTTTTATTTGAAGTACTATGCCAGGGTGTCTTTTCTCAAAAACTATGTGCTTCTATTCTCTCTCAGCCATAGTCTCCTTATTACTATACCTAAACCTTTTCCCACAATGAAATATTCCAATCTCTCTTTCTAGTCAGTGTATTCCTCTCTCGAAATCCTCAGTCCATCCATTTCTCATTCATCGTTTTCATCTCTCTCCACTCTTAGACCATCCTTCAGTCACCCACCAATCCCCCTATGTGCATGAAGGAGCCTAGCAATAAAACTCCATCTTCATGACATTCCTATAGCACAAAAACATATTTATCTAGGTAGACATTGCACTCAAATATATCCCACATAGATCCTTGAAAAATCCCCTCTCTCTGACACTATATGACTGGGTAAAACCTATTGCAAATTCTATAATATAACCCCCTAGTACACAATTCAACCAAAAATTAGTTGTGCGAGAAACTTTATTACTTATTGTATTCAAATTTCTTATCAATTTAGAGGTCCAGTTTCTCATAGCTTCATCTCAATATCTTCCAACAATCTCCACTATATTTTCTAACCGTTCAGTAAAAAATTTCAAAAATTCACCAAATAAGATTTCATGAAGATTTGTAGGCACATACCTTTGTAACCATTGTTGTTCGTTGAGCTGTGGTTTCCTATTTTGTTCTCTAGAAACTTCTCACTTCTTCCACTCTATCCATTCTATGATCTCTTCCTTATTCGGCCTCCAAAACATTCCCCTCAATTACAAGTCTCAATCCCGACAACATAACCATTTTTTTACGTGTAGTGGGTAGAACTGGGGTTAATCATCAATGGATCAATAAATCTATTAGACACCAACCCTTTCAACATCACCTACAAACAAGTGAAGTC
The DNA here is from genome assembly GCA_000966675.3 of Picea glauca. NCBI lineage: Eukaryota > Viridiplantae > Streptophyta > Pinopsida > Pinales > Pinaceae > Picea > Picea glauca. Next base: position 824,159 of record JZKD02S1593685.1, read on the forward strand.
TCACCTGAGTCATCTAGAGGGGTTGCAGAAACTGAGGTTCTACAGTGATGAGGGAAAGTGAGGCATTCAACATATTTTTACTAACCATCTACTCATGTGCGTAGTCTCCATTAATTACCAGTTAATTATCGTGTGACATACCCTATGTGTGACATTAATTTACTTGGCATGCATTCATTAACCAGTTACTTCAATGTGAGACACTATAAAATCATAAATTAATAACACATTCAACATACTTAAGAATTATCATCATTGCATAGTATTAGTAAACATCATAACATGAAAACATAACACATCACGACACAAGGGATTAATGTGGTTCACCCTATTTGGGCTACATCCACAACAAATGGATTCTTATATTAGTGATTGATAATCTTCTTACATGTGCGTACTGTGCTACAAAATATGCAACAATAACATTACACAAACCTACCTAGTCATTATGTTATTGTGCGAGCTTCACCCCTCAGTTATAACATTTGAACACTTAGCTAAAACTTGACTCATTCCTTGTTCATCCACACTCAAACCCAAAAAATCACTAAGCACTTCTTATCTATCCGGCCTCCTCTAGCCAAACCCCATTACATATTTATACATCAAAATAGGGATAAGCCCATTATAAAGTGGACAAAATGTCCCAAAATCCTAACTACTTCCCATCTTTTGTCCATGCTCCATTGTGCTTCCTTCTATCACACAATTTGACTCCTTAAATTTCACTCTGGTCATGTGCTCTGGTCAATCCTCTAACTTCCTTTTCTTCTTTGACTTATTCTGGTGCAGATCCCAAAACAGAACCAAATTCTTATCCAACAATGAAAGACATACTTGATTGTGTGTCTATTCAATCTTCCATCTAAGTCCTTCAAAATCTTTGGCCTTTTTTTGTTCCTCGTGTTGGATGATGGGGTATGCCTTAATTCCCCCCTTCCAATAGATCTTTTCCCATCGAATTTGACTCATTTTATCTAGGATCATGATCTAGATTCTTTATTAGTACCACGGGGATTACATTCATTAATGTTAGATTCCCTTGATATCGATAGTAGGTATACATCAATGTCCCATGATCGTTAGATTCTACAAGTGTTTGACCTTAGTTCATGTATTCACACTTGCTATAATGTACTAGGTACCTTGATTCCCATTATCATTATCAGTGGGTTGTCTCATGTTCTTTGATGGTATACATCAATGAACGTAGCCACCTTCTGGTTGTAGCCGGAGAACATAGGGGGTTGTAGCCTCCTTCTAGTTATAGCCAAAGAATTGGGGAGTTGGAGCTTCCCTCAGGTTGTAGCCTGAGAAACTAGGG
>JZKD02S1593685.1:827618-840216 GCA_000966675.3 Picea glauca
TTTATTTAAAATTTTCAAATAATTCTTCATTATTATAATATTAATAATATTATATTCATTAAAAACATTTAAAGGTTTTTAAAATTTAGATAATAATTATAAACTTATAATTTGTTAAATATAAACCATTATAATGTTTTAATATTTTATATTTCATTACTTACAATTGTAGATTACAAATTCATTTTATGTAAAACTTGATTAGTATATAACATGTTTATATAACAAATATTATTCTCATCCCCAATTTAGAATAATTGTAATATAATAAATAAAATGATATGATAAACATTAAATAAGATGTTATTACTTATTATTATAAAATAATATAACTAATAAAAAAAAGGTGGAAAGGAATTTAAATATTTTGATTTTTTTTAACATTTATTAAAAATTCATGTAATTGTAAATTTTATTATTTTATGATGATGATGATTAACGTCTACTAAGACTGAATTGGTCTATCATATTTTAAGAAGGTAAGTGATTACTTGCGATTCTTTAGAATTTTGTTTCTGTGCTTGAAAATCATTAAGAGAATCTTTCCAAGATCACCATACTTTTGTTGAGTTAAGAGGTTAGGAAGGTTGGTAGTGTGAGAAATATTTTGAACATGAGATCTAATATGGGTATAGGTTGGACAATCTAAGAGAAAGTTTTTTTCATCTTCAACCTTCTTAGTGTGACAAAGGTGAAACACTCTTTCATCCCATGGCGTTTTAGGAATTGACCAATGCCCTGTTTCACTATGGAGCTCATGAGAATTTGTTCGTATCTTAACAATGTTTACTTTCTTCTTTACACTTGGAAAAATAGATAGATAATTTTGATCTTCTAGATTAGGGTTGATTACATCCTCATAATACCTTAATTTTCTTTTTTCCTTTAACTCTTTATTACACCACATTTCCTCCTTTAATTTTTATTTGACGATTTTTTTAATAGTATCTTTATTCTGCAAAATGGTGTCTTCCATGATTCCCCAATAGTTTAGTCAAGATCGGGCATCTTTATGCCATCCTTGCTTGAGTCGATGGTGGTTATGACTTGATTCTGAAGGAATTTTAGGAAGCTTCTTGTCTTCCATGTTGTTTAACTTGTTCTTATACATAGGTATCTAGTCAAACCATGCTCTCAATGGGGAAGAGGCTTGTTTATAAGAGGAGGATGGGATAGGGCGTATTTCCTTTAGTTTTGAGATTATAAGTTATAAAATTGTTTTGTATTTTCTCTATATTTCTCCAGGATTCGCAAGAGATACTACAACACCAGACTTCACATCCATAAAGAATAACATGTGTAACAAGAGTCTGAAAGAAGAGTTTCTTCTTATCCCAACTCCAAAGGTCAGGTTATTTACAATTGTTTTCAAGCCCATAATAAGTTTTCCATCCTCCAATAATCATTTTCTCAATTCTATTATTCCAATTGATCTTGTGAATATCAATTCCAAGATATTTGTATGAACCCACATCCTCCAAGTTGTTTTCATATACAAAGGTATCATAAGTGATCTTATTGGATTTAATAATCATGACCTTAGGCTTATCAATATTAACAGTCATACCCATATTGGAGCTAAAATCCTTGAGGATTCTTAGTTGGTTTTCAAGATCATGGGGACTCCTTTCCATAAGACTTATATCATCAAAATAAAGAAGAAGATTGATGACTATACCAGTGAGAGTAGGGCCGATACAACCTTATTTTTCCAAGCAATCTTCTAACTTGTCAATGTATATGCAAAAAAGTGTAGGGGACAAGGGACAACCTTGTTTGACTTAAATATTGCAGTTAATCCCTTTTGACAATCCCTTGGTATTTTTAAAGTTAGAAATAATGTTCTCATATATCCTTATTGCAATAGTCCTCAACTCGAGAGGCACTTTTATTTCTTCCAACCTATTCCAAAGGTTTTTCCTAGGAACCATGTCAAAATCTTTTCTAATGTCAACACAACAACAAAAAATATTGGTTTTAGTACTGCATAACTCCTCTCCAATGATCTTAAAGGTAATAAGATGGTCCACACTTTAATGATATCTCCTAAACCCGGCCTGGCCTTTAGCTCTTTTACCATGACTTTCTAGCCAAAGACTAATCTTCTTTTCCAAAATAATTCCATAAAGCTTGGCTAAAATTAGGCTAATCATAATGGTCCTATAATTAGAGGGAATGTTTATATCTCCATTTTTAAAGATAGGAACAATGAGACTTTGCGTCTAGAGATTATGGAAGCCTTGCTTGACTGCTAATGTAACATCCCGCTTTTGGGCACTGAGCAAACTTATTCTTTGAGGACACTTGCTCGCAAGTGATCCAGATTTTATGTTATTAAAACATTTATTTTGATTATGAAGCGTTATGGGTTGATGAATTTTCATTTTACTACATTGACATAGACATGTGTTATTGACTCGGTTTTACTTAGTGTGCAAGATTTTGGACCTTGAGGATGTAGAGGCATCGATGGAACCCCTTGGACTCCGGATCGAGTCAAGGAGTGTACCATTGGGGTTTGATTGTATTACTGTGATATTAGTGCATATTATTAGATGATATGATATGGATATATTATGACATGATTTGTTGATGATGCAGGCTGATGATAGCTTGTCAACCAAACTCACATGTGGATTAAAGGGGTCATGCACGACTATCAGAGATGTTGAGGAAGAGGTGTGGACAACAGCCCTGCCACAACTTACTAGCACTCTCGTCGTGCCTCAAACTTTAGGTTAACGTTTACCTAGTTCGAGAGGACCCATGATGCCATGAGGGCAGACTGTCACAGTAGCTCACGATGATTCTAAGGGGCGTACAATAAGGCGGGGGCCTTATTCCTTAGATGCCCCTTAGTCTCCCACAAGTTCACCTGGTGGAGTATTGACTCCAAGGGTTTTTGATGTCTACCAAGTCAGTCAAGAGGCGAGTGGCACCCTTGGATCACGTAGTGCATCCTAAAGGGCACGTCGCGCAAGAAAAATGGAAAGAGGTGAGTGGCACCCTTGGAGCACGTAGTGCATCCTGAAGGGCACGCCACGCAAGGGAATAGATGAGGTGAGTGGCAACCTTGGAGCACCTAGTGCATCCATAAGGGCATGTCGCATTATTTTGATAAATGAATGAACCTAGACGACCTTAGTATGAACAATGTGATAAGAATTTAAAAAAAAAAAACATTTTCCCTAATAAAATGTCGTCCATCACAAAAATTAAGGTCTAGGTCTAAATCATGCTAGTGGTAAACTTTTATCCTTTTTATTAAAAAAAAAATGATATATAAACACACACACACACACACACACACATATATGAAACAAAATTAAAAAATAAATAAATAAAGAGTATGATCTTCGTTAAATCTTGTAATATAGAGGGAGTAAGACATTTAATTTATTCAAAACTCCGTTGGAATAAAATTTAAAAAAAAGGGAATTAATTGTTTTATTATTTTTGATATATTGATTAAATGAGAAAAGGGAAAAATGGTTAATTTTCACACCTACCTTTTTGAGTTCTAATTAAAAAGGGGAAAGAAGGAAAATTTAAAATATTAGGAAACTAGGAAAAGAGGGAAACACAAAAAGAAAAATGAAACAAAAGGGAAAAAGTGGAAAGTCAAACTTAGTAAAGTATCTACCATTTAAGAGCTTTCTAATTTAAACTAAACTAGCAAATTAATAGTGGGGAAAATCATTAAAACCTATAAGAGAATTTGGGGACACCTAGGAGCGATTCTAGGAGTAACTCTAGGTGGGTGAGGGAAATAAAGATAATTAATCAATTAAAGAAATTAATTTATGGAGGAATGAAGGGGACGAGTGACACTTGTACGAGGAGGAAGTTTTAGGAATTAAATTTTAAAAACTTAATTAAACGAGATTTTGGGATAGTAAGGAACCAAAAAGCTCTATATAATGAAGGGAGGATATGGAGGTTGGATCTCTTCTTTTTCCGTAACGTTACGTTGAAGAAATATCTACTTGACTGATTTAACTTGTGGGAGTTGAGATACCCATCTCAGTGAGGAGTGGTAGCTCGGTCTGGCGAGGCGAGTTGGGAGCTAGTCGAAATCTTTGGATAGTGAGTGTGTGGCCCCTTTGCGGCTCGGGGGGCTAAGGGGGAAGTAGAGTACCACTAGCATTGGCTCAGAGGTACTGGTGAATTATCGACGGTCAGTGAGAGGGAGTTGCATGGAGCGTGTGGTACATCATTCAGAGTGGGCGATCAGGCAACGATACACTCTCTTTATTTTTGTATGGTAGAATGTATTAGGACTTATGCTTGGATCTGCTTATTTAATGGAGAAGTAAACTGATGTTTGTTTTTATTTATGACTGAAACTTTCCTTAGCCTAGCTCGATGGTTGTTGACTCCCATGGCCTTCGTTTTCCCACATGTCTTGACCACCTTGTTGTGTTGATTGTGACTGTCTTGGTTGTTTAGCCTTCATCCCTAGCTCACCAGTCATCGCCTGAGCAGTCGGCCAGGAGCCTGATCTACGGTCGTTGCCTTAGCGTTAAAAGACCTATGGATCTCAGCGCCCTGCTTTTCTGTGCGAGGATGATGAGCAAAGGATGAACAGGTTAGCCGACTACCCTTGATGTTTTTCCCTGGTTGATTGTTGATTCTGCCATCTGGCAACGACCTCTGCGCGTGGATTATTTGGTGTCCTAGTTGGTTTTCTCTAGGTCTTGACTAATAGAACCCCTGCAATCATTCTAGGACCCTTCCCATTGGATCCTTTCATTCCTCTTACTGATGCCTGCGTTGTTTTGGTATTCTGGCAATGGAAAAACGTTTTTTTTTTTTATTTGTTATTCTTGTTTGCATTGTTTTGGTATTCTGGCAATGGAAAAACGTTTTTTTTATTTGTTATCCCTGTCTATGTTTTATTGGTATTCTGGCAATGGAAAAATGATTTGATTCTCTGTCTGCATTTTTATATTTGGTATCCTGGAATGGAAAAACGTTTTTGTGTTTTTCTTGTCTACGTTTTTCCCCTTGGTTACTATAGTAATTGCTTATTATTAATGACAGGAAAAACGTAATTCCCTTATGGTGTGTTGTCACATCGAATTGTTTATTATACAATGAAAAAAAAGAAAAATGAAATAGCCTTCTGGTGTGATGGCACAATGAATTCCTTGTTATTTAATGACAGGAAAAACGAAATCCCCTTCTGGTGTGATGGCACAATGTTTTGTTTATCATTTCATGACAAAAAATAGGTAATTTCCTTCGGGTGCACTTTGAACCACATTTTTGCCATCTAAAATTGTGACTCTGTTGCTGTAGAATTCACCCACGTTTTCAGCCATTTAAATCACAACTTTACTTGCTAGATTGACCACATTTTTGATAATTAGAAGTTGACTGTGTTGTTGCAATTACCCATGATTTTGCCTTTAGAATGTTGCCGGAGATTGCTGTTAAATTACCCATGTTTTTCTTTTAAAGTTGGCATAGACTGTTGTTTAAATGCTCACGATTTTGCCATCCAAAACATGACTGTGATTGTTGTTTAAATGCCCACGATTTTTGCCCTTGAAATGTGAAGAGATTGTTGTTAAATTACCCACATTTTTGCCTTTAAAGATTGACATAGACTGTTGGTTAAATGCCCACGAAGTCGCCTTCAAAACATGTGATTGTTTTGCTGTGAATGACCATGGTTGGAATTTAAAACCAGACTGTGTAGACCAAAGTTTTTAGCATACCTGGTAATAATGGAGCAGTTTGCTCACTATGGACTGACTAATTATATTTAGCATACCCTAGAATAATGAAATGATATGTTTACTACGTCTCCTATTCTATTCAGTCTGTTATTTATAAAATTGATTTACTATGCTACCCAGATCACACTCTCTTCCTCACTTGCTCTACAATACTTCAGTTATACACACAGTCAATATGTGCAATGATTAATTCCATGCATAAAATAATAGGAAATAGGACTATTATTGTCATTACTTGTCGTTGGCACACACTAATATGTATGTAATATGTACACAACATAGACGCACACAAACACACAATTAGTCACAAATATTTGTTATAGTATAATATTCAATGTATATTTGATACTATTAGAAGATACAAATATGCATACTTCTTTTCCTATCCATGCATACATAGTATTACTGAATGAATTTTTCATTTTCTCATATCCGTGCTTTAAAAATCATTTGGGCTGTATGAATTTATGATTCTTAATATTATTTCGGTGGTTAATATGTTGCTTCATTTTGGGTTCATTTAATTAATTTGAGTTTAGATGGTTCCTTAGTTGGGGCCTTACTTTTAAACCTTTAATTGGACCTTTATTTAAGACTTGAAGCTAGCCTTCTCGTTAGTAAGGATTCTTCTTCCTTTAATTTAACCAGAGTTTCAGTCATCCCTGAATCCCTTGATTTATGTTTAAATTAAGAATTTTGATTTTGGGGCGCCAAGAAATAAATAGATTCAAGAAGGATAAAGTCACTAGTTTAGTCTTATGCCTTTGAATAAATTTGAATTTGAATGCTTTAATTAATTGATTCTCTCAAGCCATTGATTTAGTAGAGATATGTCATCATTCAGTTGTTAGACTTCTTGTACACATTAAACTATAATGTGATAAATTATGGTAGTAGAATTTAAACGTCATGCACAAATGAATTTGACGTGATGAATGATAGAGTCTCGATGATTAGATTTCCTCATGCATGGATTGATTGGATGTTTTCTTGTGTTTGGGATTTGCACCTTTGACTATGCATTGGAAAAGTAATAAGATTATTGGCGCTCGAATATTGGTGATGTATGATTAGTTATGTGATTGGATCCCCTTAAGCGATGAAAATAAAGCTTGACATTTAGTCGAGCACTATGGGTTATATGGATGCATGTTTATTTGTTAGTCATGTGTCATTAAACCAATGCTAACACAATGGTTATGTAGTCATTTTTCACTCGCGTACAACGTTTTCAATGTAAGAATGATTGTTTAGACTATTGGTGCTCTTGGATTTATGTAATAAATGACATCCTTAGACTTTAGTATTCTAGCACGTAATGGAATTTTTATGATGGATGACCGTATTTTATGACAAGGCCTTGCGCCTCGAGAATAACTCATAAATATCTGGCGCCTTGTTTTAATTTGAATTTTTTGTGTCATGTGAATGTTGACTCGTGTACCTTGATTTATTACGACATTGCGTCCATTTTTGTTCGTCATTCGTGACAATGATGGGTCATATTACATCATGATTGGTGTTATGCATTTAAGTTGTTTGATTTATACATTTCACTGTGGGTCATTGATGTCGTGATTAATTGGGATGTATACTTCCTAACGCAAATTTAAAAAAAAAATACTTGTTGTATGTCTCTTTGTCATCGTAACGGCAGGGATGTCACATATGGTATAAGAGCAGATTTAACCCTACGACTGTGGATCGCCAGGCTTTCCACTACAGTAAACCTGTGAGTATTAACCCTTGTGTTAAGTAAAAAACTTAACGTGTCCTGGTGGAGATCGCATTTAGAGGGCACCCCTAAGGGTCCACAATGCGCAATAGCTAGTATCGATAGCATCCTCCTAGATCTCAAGAGAGATGAGTTCTAGCATCCATGAGTGTCACGGGCGGTTGTGTCGTCAAATCATAGTTGTAGAGCAAGGCATGTGCTTCACACTTCATGTTTATGACCTCCAGCATGAAGGTCCATGTGGTGGTATTTCCACTGAAGGGGAGCACTCTTTTATGGTAGAAGACACTATTGCCCCTTTTAAACCTGGCTACCGGCGACATGTCATGGGAACTGTTTGAGGGACGGTTCCAGGAGAGGTATTTTTCTAAGGAATTCGTTGAGTGTCAGCTCAATGAGTTTGACGCCTTGCGACGAGGTAGCCGCACGGTGCCAAAGTACGAGGCCCATTTTGGAGCTACTAAGATATGCTCTGCACCAAGTTACCCAGAAACTTAAGGTCAAGAAGTTTGAGCTTGTCCTTATTGTTAGAATTCATCTTTGACTTCGGGTACCAGAAGTACTGGACTGAAGAAGGGTTGTTGGACGTGTGGGGAGCCACACTACTAGTGTGACTACCCTGTGGAGAGGACTAGAGCTTCTAGCTCAGTTGGACCCCCCACTATGGGAGATATGGGTGAGACCCATCATATTCATGCAGTAGTGAATAACCGCCAGGCAGAGCATCAGTCGATTGTGCTCGAGATGACAGGTACCGTCACTGACCATACCCTTAGAATTTTGATAGATCCCGGTGCTACCGAGAGTTTCATTTCTGGTGCAGCACTAAAAAGGATTAAGTTAAAGGTAGTTGAATAGGATGAGGTTAGCTTTGTAGAGATGGCTTCGGGAGCCAAGCAAAAGGTTGGAGGAAGGGTAACATGCTGTATCCTTAACCTGGGAGATTTTTTCACGAGGGCCAACCTGTACATCATGATCTTAGGATCTTATGACACCATGATCGGTATGGACTGGTTGGAATTGCATGAGGCGATACTCAACTGCAAGAAAAAATAATTGATCTTGGTCGAAGATGAGGGACAAAGACGTGTGATTGTAGGACGAAACCAGGGAGTTTTCCTGAGGTTTATCTTTTCCTTGCAGCTACGGAAGAGCATGTGCAAGGGGTGCAAGCTTTATGCAATCCTTGCGTTAAACGAGAGGGGAGTAGCGGAAGGTATAGAACACCTTCCAGTGGTGAGAGAGTTTGCGGATGTATTTCTAGAGGAGTTACCTAGGATGTCATAGGAGAGGGAATTGGAGTTTACTATAGACCTAAAACTGGGAATAGAACCGATAGCTAGAACACCTTATCGGATTTCAACCCCAGAGTTACAGGAGTTGAGAATGGAACTGAGGAGTTGTTGGACCTGGGACTGATACGTCCTAGTGTGTCACTGTGGGGTGCACCTGTTATTTTCATATGAAATAAGGATGGGTCGTGGAGGCTCTACATTGACTACCATCAATTGAACAAGGCCATGATCAAGAATCAATATCCGTTGCTGAGGATTGATGATCTATTTGATCAAATGAAGGGCGCGACAGTGTTCTCAAAGATCGATTTGTGATCAGGGTATCACTAGTTACGGATTAAGGAAGATGACGTCCCTAAGACTGCCTTTAAGATGAGGTTTGGACAGTACGAGTTTACTGTTTTACTGTTTGGATTGAAAAATGCCCCAAGGGTATTTATGAGTTTGATGAATGGGGTGTTCTGCGAGTACTTGGACAAGTTCGTCCAAGTATTCATTGACAATATTTTTATTTACTCTCGGACGATGGAGAAGCACGACGAGAACTTGCGCTTGGTACTACAGTGTCTGCGAGAGCACAAATTGTATGGGAATTTATCCAAATGCTCATTTTATCAATCGAAGATCCACTACTTAGGGCATGTCATCTCCGGTGAAGGTATCATTGTGGATCTAGCAAAGTTCGAGGCCATTATGGAATGGCCTGTGCCGAAGAATGTCTCGGAAGTACGTAGCTTCATGGGTTTAGCAGGATACTATCTATGGTTCGTCGAGGGGTTTTCGAAGATATCAAATCTGATCACGGAATCACAGAAGAAAAAAAATAAGTTTGTTTGGACCGAGAAATGCGCGGAAGCATTTCGGAGGCTCAAGGAGTTGTTGACAACAACACCGATACTAAAGGTCCCAGACATGGACGCGGACTTCTTGGTATGCACTAATGCATCCAAGGAAGGCTTAGGCAGAGTCTTTATACAAGACGGATGATTGATCGCTTACATCTTGAGGAAAGTGAGAAGGCATGAGGAGAACTACACAACGCATGATTTGGAGTTGTTAGCCATCGTATATTCCTTGAAGGTTTAGAGACACTACCTTATTGGATGAAAATTTGATCTAAAGACTGACCACTGTGGACTACAACACATCTTTACAGAAAGTGACCTGAACGCACAACAATGGCATTGGTCAGAATTGCTTAGCGAGTACGACTTCAAGATTACTTACATAAAAGGAACAATGAACCGAGTGGTGGATGCATTGAGTCGGAGACCACACATATTTTCGGTGCTGCCTCTTCAGACGAATCTACGTAAAACGATTCTAACTTTATAGCATGATGACGACTGGTACAAAGTGGTTGAGGGTTTTACTGGAGAAAACACAATGATGTTACCACGATTTGATGGATTTTCTTTTGATATTAATGGTTTATTGAGGTTTAAAATCGGATCTATGTACCACTGAACAACGAGTGAGGATGTTGATCCTAAGCGAGGCTCATAGAGCAGTTTACATGGCTCACCCAAGAGTCACGAAGATGAGGGTAGACCTTAAACCCTTATTCTTCTGGAAGCGAATGAAGACAGACATAGTCAACTATGTGGCCAGATGTCTAGAATATCAACAAGTAAAGGCCGAACATAGACACCCAACAGGATTACTACAGCCACACACTATTCTAGAATCGAAATGGGAGGTTATTTCGATGGATTTTATTGTTGGATTGCCGCTGATAGCAAGGAGACATGACTCAATGTTCATAGTAGTAGACACTCTGACGAAGAGTGCTCACTTTATTTCTATGCATACAACTTATCAGGCAACCGACATAACTAGAGTTTTCATCAGTGAGATTGTGAGGCCGCATGGTGTGCCTAAGAGGATTATATCTGATCATGGATCAATGTTCACTGGACGATTTTGGACAAGTTTCCAAGAGGCCTTGGGAACACAGCTTAACTTTAGTATTGCATATCACCTGGAGACTGACGGACAAACTGAATGAACAAACCAAACATTGGAAGACATGTTGCACATGTACGTAATGGACCAACAAAAGCGTTGGGAAGAATTCTTGCCACTGGTGGAATTCGCTTATAACAACAATTACCAAAGCATCATTAAGATGGTACCTTTCGAGTTTCTTTATGGGCGACTGTGTCGGACGCCTTTGACGTGGGATCGACTTGTAGATAGGGTCTAGGTGGGATAGGAAGTGATCCAAGAATTGGAAGATTAAATGAAAACTTTAAGACAAAGGATCAAGGAAGCGTAGGATCGGCAGAAGAGTTACGATGATGCACGTCATGTCAACCGTAGTTACATTGTGGCGATCGAGTCTTTTTGTGGCTGAAACCGCATAAGAGTTTGATCTAGTTTGGGAAAAACGGAGCTAAACTATATCCTAGGTTCGTGGGATCTTACGATATTTTGGAAAAGAGAGGCCTATGGCATGATGACTAGCCTTTCCTGATTCTTGAGGCGTATGCATGATGTATTTCATGTCTCTATTGAGACTTCATGATTAGTGATCCTTCAATTGATTTGACTTGAGCACCTTGAGGCTGTCAGATGAGGGTGCACTCACGGCTGAGCCAATCCGCATCTTGGATCATCGCATTTGACAACCACAACATCGAATAGTAGATCATATCAAGGTCCAGTGGGACAATTATAGTCCGCACTTGGTGACCTAGGAGGACACATATGATATGCGCCAACAGTTTCCATTTTTGTTTGATAGATAGACATATGATACTGTGATACACTTTATTTCGACATTTATACTGTGAAACTTCGGGACAAAGTTTACACCAAGAGGGGGTGTATGTAACATCCCGCTTTTGGGCACTAAGAAAACTTATTCTTTGAGGACATTTGCTCGCAAGTGATCCAGATTTTATGTTATTAAAACATTTATTTTGATTATGAGGCGTTATGGGTTGATGACTTTTTGGTTTACTGCATTGACATAGACAGGTGCTATTGACTCAGTTTTATTGAGTGTGGAAGATTTTGGACCTCGAGGATGAAGAGGCATCGATGGAACCCCTTGGACTCTAGATCAAGTCAAGGAGTGTACCATTTGGGTTTGATTGTATTACTATGATATTAGTGCATCTGATTAGATGATATGATATGGATATATTTTGACACGATTTGTTGATGATGCAGGCTGACGATAGCTTGCCAACTAGACTCACATGTGGAGTAAAGGGGTCACGCATGACTACTAGAGATGTTGAGGGAGAGGTGTGGATAACAACCCTGCCACAACCTACTAGCACTCCCGTCGTGGCTTGAACTGTTGGTTAACGTTTACCTAGTTCGAGAGGACCCGCGATGCCATGAGGGTAGACTGCGATAGTCACTCACGATGATTCTAAGGACCGTGCAATAAGGCGGGGTCCTTATTACTTAGAGGCCCTCAATCTCCCACAAGTTTACCTGGCGAAGTATTGACTCCAGGGGATTTTGATGTCTACCAAGTTAGTCAAGAGGCGAGTGGCACCCTTGGAACATGTAGTGCATCCTGAAGGGCACATCGTGCAAGAAAAACGGAAAGAGGCGAGTGGCACCCTTGGCGCACGTAGTGCGTCCTGAAGGGCACGTCGCGGAAGGGAACATATGAGGCGAGTGGCACCCTTGGAGCACCTAGTGCGTCCTGAAGGGCATGTCGCATTGTTTTGATAAATGAATGAACCTAGACGAACTTAGGATGAACAATGTGATAAGAATTAAAAAAAAAACATTTTCCCTAATAAAATGTCGCCCATCACGAAAATTAAGGTCTAGGTCTAAATCATGCTAGTGATAAAATT
>JZKD02S1593685.1:847256-867252 GCA_000966675.3 Picea glauca
CATGAATGACGAGAATTCCACGGACAAAGTCAGAAATCCACCAACTACAGGACTTGAATCACCACATCTCCATTCCACTACGACAACCGACTCTCTTTATCTCCATTCCACTACTACAGCCGACCCCCTTTTTATAGAAGTAGGTTAATTTGGGAGTAATTTTTCTGGTAGAGTTCAGCTTTTCAGTTAAAAAAATGAACTTGAATCAAGTTAAATTTTTAGAGGTAGTCTAAGTTTCTCATGGATCAAAGTTTCCTGCATTTCAGAACCTTACTTAGGAATTTTGCCCCATTTTTAAACCAACCCAAATGCTCATAAAATCTATCAAAATTTTGAATTGACCAGAAATTTAAAAACGTACTAAAAGACCTCGCCAAAAAATAACTTGAAATAAAATATGTCAAAAAATGTCTACCGAGTTTACCCACTCCTCTTTATATAAGGAGAGAGTACTTGCGAAAATGAAGTGAGTCCACATTCAAGTTATTTTTTATAAGTTTTTGCGATTACAGTAGGGGTCTCGAATTCACTTCTTTTCAAGTCCCTGTAAGCAGGTTATCGATGACACGTTGGAAGATTATAAACCAAGGCAGCAGGAAAGGTTAAACCTTGGAATTTAAAAAAGAGGCGTTATGTGTACACCCAAACAGTCACTTAGAAATATCAAATATGGGTAGAATAGTGAATTATATAAATATTAAAAAAATTCAATGATATAATATATAGAATTGTGAATTATATAAATATTAAATTTTTTTAATGATATAATATATTAGTTTAAAATGATTTTATTTTTTCATTTAGAATTTGTTTAGAATTTTTTTAAGAAAAACTTATCATTTTTAAATTTTTAAGTGTCTGTACTTCCATAAATTTGATTAAGATTTAACTCCTTCAAATACTTTAAAGATCTAGAGTTAAATTAGAAATCAAAATACCAAATCAAAATCAAAGAGTTAAAATTTCTATAGTGAATCAATTAACCTTGATCAAAATGAAGTCAATGAGGACCCACAAGTGCCAATTAAGAAATGGATTCCTTTTTAGGGGGTAAAGTAAAAAAAACAGAGATAAGGCTTTCCTAAAATTGATACATCTTATTTAAATAAGAAACTTGTTTTTTCTAATAAATATGATTTTTTATTTTTTTAATTCATATTTAATTACTATGTTTCAAGAGATAACAAAATATTTTACAAAGAAAAAAAAAATGATTTTCTATTTTCTTAATTCATATTTAATTACTATGTTTCATTATCAAGAAAGAGATAACAAAATATTTTACAAAGAAAAAAATGAAATATAAAAGAAAAAATATATATAATCAAAATAATCTACATATATTCTATTTCAAATAAGAAACTCCAATATTAAATAAAAAATATGTAAAAAAGTGTTAATTATTCATGTCAAAAAATTTATGCTCTCATTCCATGCTAGAGAGATATATGTATTGCCCACTGCACTCTTACCAATTGTCTAAAGATATCTAACCAATTAAGTCACTTCATATTAGCTGTTGGGGTTTCCCCCTACTAGTGTACCTATTGCTTCGCCTATAGCTCCTGCCTCCGACTTCGCCACTGTAGTATCCTACGGCAGTGCCCAGGGCTCGCTTTATCACCCCTATCTATGGTTCTGCCCCGTCCTAATGAGTAGCAATATTGCACGTTCCACTTATAGGGGTTGGCCCCAATGGTACTAATGAGTTCATGCTCTCTGCGGTCCTTGGCTGCTACTGGAACCTATTAATCACTTGCTTCACCAACTGCATCGATTGCTTCATCAACGGTTGAACCATTTAAAGGGGCCTCCCCACAGTAAGAACATCATGGAGATGGGAGGCCGAGATCCTTTAGGGCCTTTAGGGGTGAGCAATAGCGAACCACTCCCCCAACTTCAGGAGGGGGAGGAACTCAATCAAATAGTTTTTTCTTTTATTAAAATGAAGTAACTTAGATGTTTTGTTTTCCTACCAAATGAATCAACTTACATTATCGAATGAAGCAACTTACATTGGTTGAGATTTAGATATGCTAACTTCTTAAAATAATATTTATATTTTTTCTCTTCTCTTTTTCACTATCTCCTTAAAATGCATTATCAAATAAAGCAACTTACATTTGTTGAGATTTAGATATGGTAACATCTTACAATAATATTAATTTCTTTTCTCTTCTCTTTTCCATTATCTCATCATTAAAATGAAATGGGTAGTGTTATCACATGAATTTGTCAGAGTTATGTGGGTTTGTAGTTTCTACCTAAGTCTGTAATTTTTCCATGTCTCTATCCTTTTGGCAGACCAAGTCTTAATTTTTCCCCTTTAGTCAGCAAAGTCGTTTGTGTTTGCCCCTTTGTATTTGAGCACTCATCTCCTTGGCCTCTGTCACTGATCCTTCTGTCTTCCCAAACCCACAACTAGTTGTCAAAATCCTTGATCGTGCAGGCCGCAACCATGAACAAAAAGCATAGCTTTCTTAACAGTCTGTTTCAGGATTCAAGCATAAGTAGAAGACAATTTTAATCTTTCAGCAATAAAGTTTCCGGGAATAGTCCAAATCAGCGACTCACGAGTGTTCGGGAGTGAAAACTTGTGCGAAGTATAACGCCAGAGAAAAATGCCCTAAAGTGAATACGAATCATTGATCTTAAAGGGGACAGGTGGCAGTTGATCCAAGTCTTCAGGGAAATAAGCTTCGGGATATTTAAAATGAGAAGTGCTTAGAAGCCCAAAAGCTCAAAGTCCCAAAGCGTCAAATTTTCCAAAGCTACCGAAGTGGCCGAAGGCTCGAAATGGATTTGATCCATTGATCAACAAGAGACACATGTCGTTAGATCCCTAGCTCCGGAGAATTTGCTTGGAGTAAATAAAGTTTGACTATTGAAAGGCCCGAAGGCCGATCCATGAAGCAAATCTCAGTCGTTTTTTTGAAAGGGAATATTTGATCCATTGATTTGGAGGGGGAATATTTGAGCCACTGATCATGAAGCCTAATCCAAGATCATGATATCGACGACCACAGTCCATTGTGGAAACGAAACATGCTTGGACGATAATTTTCTTGAGCGGTCCCACAATTGAAACCATGGTAAGTCAAGAGCGATAAGTTGTGAAGGGAGATGGATTGCAGGCTCAAAAGTGGTCTAAATACAAACCACCTTTGAACGGCCCCACAATCACTTGCTCATATAACATCCTATCCAAGATAAATGCGTGGTCGTCCCCTAAGCATTAAGTCGTGTCGCAATCTCGAGAAAAGGTAGCTATTGGAAATGGGGGCAGCAGTTGAGACCTTGTCTCACCCCATAAATGGAAAATATGCAAAGAGAGGTCGTGAAGGTAGAATGTCAATCCAAAGCTTCCTCCTGGATGGATTTTCCTATAAACACACATTTTTTGTTTTAAAAAAGGACGACAACAATGATTACAACTAAACAACTCATTTGGCGATGAGCACCAGGCCCGCAAAATAGGAGACAAACAACTATGGCTCCACGCACTAGCAAAAGAGAAACTAGGTGAAACATGCGTAAAACAACAAGGAGAACGACTACCCGCCCGACAGAACATGACCACGCCTACAAGCTAAGGGACAACATCCCCATCCCGACACAACGACCTCGACGACCAGATAACTAGAACCTCAAAGGCGCGTAATCCAATGCATGAAGGAGTTCAACCCATGCACCAATAGCAACTTACAACGATCAACAACACTCACACAGAAGGCGCAGACTCTGGCCAAGTTATCGTTCATCTCCATCCAATAGGGTGCCCCATGATCCCCTCATTAGGACTCATGATGTCCCCAAGTGATAGGTGCGACGATAACCCTAGTGCTACCTAACCTATCTGTACCAAGGAATCTAGAAGAATCCAACTTGCTAGGATCCGAGATACTGACAAGAGGACTACCCCCACACCCCAAGCAATAGATCGACTAGATGTAAGATGATAACACTCAAATTAAATTGCATGGATGACCAAAGGATTCTTGTTTCCTACAAGGTGACCTCTAAGGTGAAACTACGATGACCGACCACCCCTTTCTGCTCGACATAAGGTTGAAGGCGTAGGATCCTTGTTGGCCCTTGACCAAGTTTTAAGGATTATTAGTCATGTTTGACCTAATTTTGGGACTTAGACAGGCTATTGAAGGCAGAACGCAAGACGAAGAGGATATCGCGAGATCTCGACCCCTTTTAGGGCCCTTTTTGGGATTTGGGATTATGTAACAGGTATGGGAAAGTCGGCCCATGCGTTCACCTATGCTTCGGCCTATTTTGTAATGTATAAATAGATGTTAGGCAATGTCGTGAGGATATAGAGAAACGAATGACTGAGTACTAGAGTTGGATCTGTGTGATCAAGAGTTGTAAGTGCTTTGGTGCATACTATGTGAGACTTGCAGAGCTAAGTGAAAGTCATTGTAAGAAATTGTATAAGGTTGCGTGCTTAGATCTACTCAGGGAAGGAGGATCTAGCAAGCTGTGAAGATCTTGTGTCCTCTGCAAAGTAGGGTTTTTGAGGGTCTTTGCATGTAACCTATTGAAGAAACTAATAAATAAGACAAAGAGTTGGTTAACGGAGCCCCGGGATGGGGGTGAACCATGTACATGATGTGTTGCTCTGCTTTGTGCAATGTGTTGATGTGCTTATATGTTAATATGCTTAGTGCTTTAATATGGATGAATGATTTGTCAATGCTTAATGCTTAATAATATGGATGGATATTATATCTGACATGTATACATGTGCTTAGTCTTGAATATGTTAAGACCTAATTTGTTTCATCATGATAAGTGTTGTTAGATGCTATATCTGGTTGAATACTATGTTGTGTTGTAATTAGGGTTTAACTGCATTGTAACTAAGAAATGAATATTGATAAATATACTATTGAGCGCTCTGTTAAGTGATTCAAATCACAGATCTGTGTCCCAGCTAAGGTTGCAGACATTGGAGTCCTGCAACCACCCCTGCCTCTACCTTGGGTGAGACTTCGTCTGCTTCGCAGGTGTTCTCGAAAGGGCTGGTAGATAGGATTTTGTTGGTGCACTATTGTAGCGTTGAACCCTAGGTCTACCCCTGTGCCAACAAATGGTTCATTGAACAGGAGGTCGTAGCACACAAGAAAGTCTAAGAAGCTTTGTGCAAAGACCTGACCTGAAATTGTGAGAGCTCTGTGCGCAGATCTGTCGCTCTAGTGCGCAATATTCTACTTGATTTGTGAAGCTCTATGCTAAAGAAAGAAGTCTGATTTGAAGAAAAGGGGCAAGATTTGAATGCTTTGTGCTCTGATAAAGGTAAGAATAGTGAAATTTTTTAAGATCTAGAAGCTTTGTGCTCTGTTGATGATAAGATTAGTGGAAATTTTTGTTTCTAAAGTATTGATCTAGGTACGTTTGATAAGATTTGTCCTAGCTTGAAAAATAGGGCATTGATAGAAGAAAGATGATTTGATATGAATAAATCTAATAAGAATAGTGAAAGATATGTTATACCTATGCATAGAGAGAATGTTTGGACTAACAAATGGATGCAGGATCCTAGAAAGATTTTTTTGCAGATTAGCTACCATGATCCTAGTGGGCAATACAGGAAAGGATGGGGATCATTTAAGAGAAAGAGTGGATTAACCCTTTGTTACAATTGCAGAAGACCGGTACATCTGGCTAAGGAATACCCTGGAAAGAGACCTAGTTGCCTCTATTGCAAGGATATGGACCATGAAGTATTGGATTTCCCTAGAATGATTGCTAAGGTTGAAAGAATGAGTATGAACCGAGAAAACCCTATGGAAAATCCAGAAACTAAGATTATGACAGAACCCAGAAAGGATCAGAGAAAGTATTACTACAAATGCAGCAAACCCTGAATGATCACCGACATGTCATTTTATCAAAGGTATTTAGAGAAAAATAGTACATTGAAGCAAGAATAGGAGACTTCGACATTGACTGTGTTCTGGATGAGGAAACGCAGGTGAATATCATAACCGAAAGAACTGGGGAAATTCTAGGAAATCCTACTATTATTCCTTCATTGTGAGGAATAGGATTATTTCAGAGGAAAGTTGATAACCCTATGTTGAAGACTTACCAGGATATCTATGAGTGCTCATGGAACTTTGACATAAGAAGAATTTGAAGTTTTTAAATTTATTGAGAATAGCGCTCCATTTGTTATTTTATTAAGACAATCGTGGATTTGAAAATATCAGACCTGAAGGAAAGAAGAAGAAATCATAGAGCATAAGAAGCAAGAGTTAAAATATTTCATGACTAGGAGGATTGAACACTTGATTGAAGAACAAGAGAACGAGGTGAAGCTATTTCCAACCAGATATTTGGATGTCGAAGTTGGAAGAACATTAGAAGACCGAGAAAAGACTGAAGTACCCATTCCAGGTATAGATGAAGTATTAACCTTGATTTCTAGGAAGGAACATCGACAACACGAATTTACTCTACCGAAAGAAGATAAGAATCATAATGTAAAAAGGAATTTCGAGATGAAGCTCATTGGAAAGAAGGCTAGAAAAGTAAGTAAGAGGAGAGCTAAGATTGAAAAGTCATAGAAGGTTCCCGAGGTAACTTCGTAGAAGGAAAATTTGCAAAATTAGAACTTCGCTAGAATATCAAAAAAACGTCACATGGAAATTCGCCATGGTGAAGCAATATAACCGTTAGAGATAGTATAACCATTCGACCGATGACCCGAACCGGTATAAAGCAATTTATGGTTAGAAATTTCGCCACTGGAATGTTGGGAAAGTGCCATAGTGGGCATAACTGAGTTAATGAAGGCTTCTCACCCATTGCAAGAGATCTGTTTCCGAGTTATCTATTTATCCCATCATTCCACACAACGAGAACACTTTTTCCAATCGTGACTATCAGAGCTCACAACATAGTTGATTTCATACAATTATCACCGTGTTAGTGCCATCTATACCGTTGCATTAAACAATTACTCTTCAAACCCGAGACATTCAACCACAAGTGTGCATGTCGAACGAGCTTAGCGTTGCAGAGAAAATTGTCGAAGAAGTTCTTATTGACCTAATGAATGAAAGAATGAAGAGTTCACTAGAGAAGAGGCAATGGCACAACAACAAGTTGAAGTAGCTCAAGCTAAGCTCGAGGCTTTTGAAGAAAGACTAATCAGAACAGAGTGAGTATTGCGGGTCTGTTGGCCCTTGACCAAGTTTTTTGGATTCTTCGTCATGTTTGACCTAATTTTAGGACTTCGATAAGCTATCGAAGGTAGAGCACAAGACAAAGCAGAGATCGTGGGATCTTGTCTCCTTTTAGGGCCCTTTTTGGGATTTGGGATTATGTAACGGGTATGGGAATGTCGACCCATGGGTTCACCCATGCTTAGGCCTATTTTGTAATGTATAAATAGATGTTAGGCGATGTAGTGAGGATATATAGAAACGAATGGTTGATTTCTAGAGTTCAATATCTATGATCAAGAGTTGTAAGTGCTTTGGTGCAAACTATGTGAGACTTGCAGAGCTAAGTGCAAGTCATTGTAGGAGACTATGGAAGGTTGTGTTCTTATATCTACTCAGGGAAGGAGGATCTAGTGAGCTACACAGATCTCTTGTCCTCTACAAAGTAGGTTTTTTGAGGCTCTGTGCATGTAACCTATTGAAGAAACTAATAAAGAAGACAAAGAGCTGGTGGGCATATCCCTACGGTGGGAGTGAACCACATACATGTTGTGTTTCTCTGCTTTGTGAAATGTTCTTATATGTTAATATGATTAGTGCTTTAATATAGATGAATGATTTGTTGATGCTTAGTACTTAATAATATGTATGGATATTAGATATGACTATTATACATGTTCTTAGTGATGAATTTGTTAAGACCTGATCTGTTTCGTCATGCTAAGTGATGTTAGATGCTAGATCTAGTTGAATACTGCCTTGTGCTGTAATTAGGGTTTAACTGCATTGTAACTAAGAACTGAATATTGATAAATATACTGTTGAGTGCTCTGTTAAGTGATTAGAATCATAGATCTCTGTCCCAGGTAAGGATGCAGACACTAGAGTCCTACAACCACCCTGCCTCTACCTTGGGTGAGACTTCATTTGCATTGTTGTAGTTAGGGTTTTGTTGGTGCATTGTTGTAGTGTTGAACCCTAGGTTTGCCCTTGTGCCAACGATCCAAAATAATTGTTAAACTATCAAACGTTTCGGCTAAAACTATAAGACCTTCAACCAATAAACGGGCCCAGTCTATTAAATAAAATGCCATAAACTATTAACTTCTAAGTGAGAGACTCAAAACAAACACAACTAAATACCAATGAATCCTTAACATAAGAAACATCGTCATAATCACTAATTACTAGGTCTTTCATAGCTTTCATAAAATCAAACATATATTATGATTATATCATGTTTATATGTAGGTACATATAGGGGATTCATTCAAATATTTAGAGATTGATCTCTCCTATTATTAGTAATGAGTGAGGTAGTTGGTATCCCTTTAGTAATTCAATTGTCGAGAAGAAGAGACACTATATACATTACATATGTAATCCCATTCACCTATAAATCGTTGTCATCCACATGCAGCGTTGTCGTTCATAACTGAAATTTAAGGGCATCGCTAATTAACCAATAATTTTGTTTCCTATTGAATACATTAGGTGGTTTTCAATCTCTATCTAAAGGAGTCTTTGTCCACATAAAATCATTGTTTAAGCATGCATTATTTGGCCGTTCTAATAATTAATCAACATGACATTTATCAAAATAGGTTAATCTTGTCTACTAAAGGTATGATGTGATTGTCATTTAATACCTAATAGCCAAGGCATACAACCTAATTATAACCACTGTCAATAAACAAGTCAGTCCATCCTGATTTCTAAAAAGGGAAACCGCTGTAATATGCAACTTTCAACTCCACAAAGGCAACACAACCATTACGTAGAGGATGCAACTAATGCACTACCATAAATTGCAATTAATACACAATCTTAGACGCGGCCCAAGACCAGTCACCAGATATGTATGAAATCATTGGCATAATGGATCAATGCTCCCATTGAATGAAGATCTTTCCACAATAAGAGAAAAACGGGATTCGCTGCCAATACAACATTCAAACCAAGGTTGGTATTCGTTACCAGTCATAGTGTAAACTCGTTGTTTTCCTTATGTATAAAAACACAATCAGTCTGAATTGTAATTCACTGCCATTAAATGTGCGCTTTGTTGTGTGAAACACCCAAAATTTTGTGAGGTCAGTGCGGTGTACAGGCTGAGAGCAGGGCCACGAAATCGCAGTGTGAACTTGGGTAATAGAGCCACGTGAAAGAGCCAAGCCAAGGCTTAGTACTACACACTTTAGAAGTGAAATGAAAATGCTAAGAAGGTGGATCAAGGGCCATAAATTTTTCTTTGTTTAGACCATAAGGAAGAGAAATATTTTTAAGCTAGATGTATGTAGATTCTCCTGTAAGAGGGATGGGACTATCCCTCTCTACTGTAAATTATCACCAACCAAAATGCTTGGAAATACCAAAAAACTTAAAATGCAGACATAAAGTTATCAACGCAGAAGGACGAAGGATATCAACCAGTAGATGCTTAACCAACAATTTAACTGAAGTGAATTACATTTCAACAAATAAAATCCATCTTTTAAGATTTAAAAAGGAAATCGTTGTCTCAAACACAAGGGTAATCATTCACAAGGAAATCACAAGATAAGTTTTCCTTTAAAACATATCAAAATGCATAGGAAAATTTACTATGAAATGTTATGAAAATTGCATACTTAAATTGCCCAGAGAAGTATTGAAAACATAGAGATATACTTTGCCAGGAAATGCGATAGAAACGCAGACTTGATTTTCCAGGAAAGGTATAAACACAGAGGATATAAGCGGATCATGGAAGGGAAAGTGAAACAATTGTAAAAGTGTTCAATCGCAAAGGCACATGAAAAACCATAAACTAGGAACAACCAACGAAAAGATAATAAGGTAATAAAACATAGAGATTACTAAACACAGTTTTCAGACACTGAGAAGATTTAGGGCGCAGAGGTGATAAACATGCAGAGACCATGGAAAGGACAGAGATCAAAATGCAGAGATAATAAGGGGTAACCAACTAGGAAAAAACATCCTTTTCTCACCATCCACCCACAGGAAAAGCAGGGCATTAGAATCTATAGGTCGTTGTGCACCAAAGTGACAGTTGTCAATTCGGCTCCTGGCCAACTGCTCAGGTGTGGACTAACAAGCTAGGGATGAGGACGAAAAACACAACTCTTCACAACAATAAAAAAACCAAAGAACAGTCACAACATGCAGGGACCGGATGCCAAGGGAAACAAGCCAAGAAATGAGATTAAGGCTATGGGTAATTTAAGTTCTTGGTTGAAATGGTAAGTCAAACATTTTCTTTACCCAATTAAAAATACATAATTGAAAGCGTAAGGTATAATAAGAATCTACCGTGCAGAATCAAGTAAGCGTAGCATAGCTCAAATGTCCTCTCTGAGTCGTTGTCCCACACGCTTTATTCAGATCCCGCTTGCTGACCAATGAGACTTCACCGGTACCTCCCATCCAACGCTAGGGGTACTCTTCTCCCCCTTTAGCCCCCCGAGCTGCAAATGGGCCACACACCCTAAACCAGAGAACAACTAGCTCCCATCTTTCCTTGCAAGGCTGAGCTATCACTCATCACCAAGATGGGTATCCCAACTCCCACAAGCTAAGTCAGTCAAGTATGAAATTATGCAGTGTAACGTTACACATAATAGAAGAGCCCCATCCTCCTCCTCCTCCCTCCTTTATATAGAGCTTCTAGGTCATTTACTTTCCCAAAATCCGATTTAATTTAATGTTCAATAATTTAATTCATAAAAAGCCTCCCCGTACATGCGTCACCCATCCCCTTCATGGCACCATGAATTAATTTCATTAATTAATTAATTACTCCTATTTCCCTCACCCACCTAAAAGCATTCCTAGAATCGCTCCTAGGTGTCCCCATATTCCCTTACACATTTTAATGTCTTACCCCCTTACTAATTCACTAGTTGAGTTCAATTTAGAAAGTTCTTAAATGCAAAATACCTTACTAAGTTAGTCTTTCTTATTTTTCCTTAAGTTTCCCTTTCTCTTTATGTTTCCCTCTTTTTCCTAGTTTCCTAATTCTTTTAAATTTCCCTCTTTCCCTTTTCATTTAAAACTCAAATTAGTAAGTGTAGAAAATTATCATTTTTCCCCCTTTTCTTTTTTTAATTAATAAATTTTAATTAGCATGTGTAACAAAACAATCATTTGTCTTTTAATTTTTAAATCCCTCAATAATTTGATTTTAATAATTTAATCAAAATTCTTACCCCCTTTTCGTCACATGTTTAAAGATGATCATTATTATTTTTATTTTTACCACAAGTATTACTTTAGACCTAGATTTTAATTTTCGAGGCTGGGCGACATTTTCTTAGGGAAATTGTTTTTAAATGTTTCCTTATCACATTATTCGTTCTAAGGCCATCTAGGTTTATTCATTCATTATTTAAAAATGTGGCATGCCCTTCGAGACGCACTAGGTACTCCAAGGGTGCCACTCACCTTATTATGTTTCCCTTGCGGGACGTGCCCTTCAGGACGCACTACGTGCTCCAAGGGTGCCACTCGCCTCTTTACGTTTTTCTTGCACGACGTTTCCTTCAGGATGCACTACATGCTCCAAGGGTGCCACTTGCCTCTTGAATGACTTGGTAGACATCAAAAACCCCTGGAGTCAATACTCCGCCAGGTGATCTTATGGGAGACTAAGGGCCACTAAGGAATAAGGCCGCTGCCTTATTGCGCACCCCTTAGAATCATCGTGAGCAACATTCGTAGTCTACCCTCATGACATTGTGGGTCTTCTTGAACTAGGTAGTCATTGACCTACAGTTCGGGGCATGGTGGGAGTGCTAGTAGGCTGTGGCTGGGCTATTGTCCACACCTCTCCCTCAATGTCTTTGGTAGTCGTACGTGATCCCTCTACTCCACATGTGAGTCTGGTCGGCAAGCTATCGTCATCCTGCATCATCAAAAAATTATGTAAGAATAACATCCATAATCATAACATCTAATCAGACGCACATAATTCATATATAGAACAATCAAACCCCAATAGTCCACTCCCTGACTCAATCCAGAGTCCAAGGGTTTCATCGATGCCTCTACATCCTTGAGGTCCAAAATCCTGCACACTCAGGAAAACCGAGTCAATAGCACATTTCTAGATCAATATAGCGAAATAACATATAATCACATCCATAATTCCTCATAATCATAATCAATGACCATTAGTATAATAATCTGGATCACATGCAAGAAAGTGTCCTCAAGGAATAAGTTCACGTAGTGTGCGCAAGAGCTAGATGTTACATACACCCTCTCTTGGTCTAAACCTCATCCCAAAGTTTCATAGTATAGAAGTACCGAAATAATGTGTATCATAGTATCATAAGTCTATCTATCCAACAAAAATGGAAATTGTTGGCGCATATCATATGTTTCCTCCAAGGTCGTTGGGTGCAGACTATAGTTGTCCCATTGGACCTTGACCTCATTTATTGTTCGACGCCGTAGCTATCGAATGTAATTATCCAGGATGCAGATTGACTCAACTGTGAGCGCACCCTCATCCAACACTTGCAAGGTTATCAAGTCAAAAGATGTGTAGGATCACTAATCATAATGTCTCAAACAAAGATGTGAAAGACATCGTGCATATGCCTCAAGAATCTGCAAGTCTACTCAATAGGCCACAGGCCTTCCCTTTCCACAATATCATAGGTTACCACAAACCTAGGAGATAGTTTATCCCCTTTTCCTAACTTTATCGAAATCTTATGCGGTTTCAGCCACAAGAATGCTCGATTGCCACATCATAAATACGGTCGACACGACGTGCATTGACATAACTCTTCTGTCCATCCTATGCATCCTTGATCCTTTGTATTATAGTTTTCATTTAATATTCCAATTCTTGGATCTCTTCCAGTCCCACCAGGACCCTATCCTCAAGCCGATCCAACTCAAAGGCGTTCGACACGGTCTCCCATAAAGAAACTGGAAAGGCACCATATTAATGTTGTTTTGGGAACTGTTGTTATAAGCGAATTCTACGAGTGGCAACAATTCTTCCCAACATTTTTGTTTGTCCATCATGTACATGCACACCATGTATTCCAAGATCTAGTTCATTTTTTCGGTCTGCTTGTCATTCTCCAGGTGATAAACAGTACTAAAGTTAAGTCAGGTTCCCTAGGCCTCTTGGAAACTAGTCCAAAATCGTCTAGTAAACACTAATCCTCGATCAGATATAATCCTCTTAGGTATTCCATGAAGCCTCCCAATCTCACTAATGAAAATTATAGCTATGTCAGGTGCCTGATACATCATATGCAGAGGAATAAAATGAGCACTCTTCATATCAGAGTGTTGACTACCAAGAAATTCGAGTCATGTCTCCTTACCGTCAATGGAAATCCAACAATGAAATCCATCGAAATAACCTCCCATTTTGATTCTGGAATAACATGTGGTTGTAGTAATCCTGTTGAATGTCTATGTTCAGTCTTTACCTGCTAACATTCTAGACATTTGGCCACATAGTTGACTATGTCTTCCTTCATTCCTTTCCAGAATAATAAGGGTTTAAGGTCTGCCCTCATCTTTGTGACTCCTGGGTGAGCCATGTACACTGCTTTGTGAGCCTCGTTTAGGATCAAACTCCTCAACTCGTCATTCGATGGTACATAAATTTGAATTTTAAATCTCAGTAGTTCATCATCGTCCAACATAAATCCTTCAAATATTGGTACCATTATTGTGTTTTGTCTGATAAAATCCTCGACCTCTTTGTACCATTCATCATCACATTGTAAGGTTAGAATCATTTCACGTAGATTATTCTAAAGAGAAAACACCAAAAATATGTGTGGTCTCTGACTCATTGCATCGGCCACCCAGTTCACTGTTCATTTTATGTAAGTAATCTTTAAGTCGTACTCACTAAGAAATTCTAACCAACATCATTGTTGTGCATTCACGTCGCTTTGCGTAAAGATGTATTTTAGTCCACAGTGGTCTGTATTTAGTTCAAATTTTCATCCAACAAAGTAGTGTCTCCAAACCTTCAAGGCATAAAAAATTGCTAACAACTCCAAAACATGTGTCACATAGTTCTCCTCAAGCCTTCTAAGTTTCCTCGAGATGTAAGCTATTACTCGACTGTCTTGCATCAAGACTCTGCCTAAGCCTTCCTTGGATGTGTTAGTGCATACCAGGAAGTCTGTGTCCATGTCCGAGACCTTTAGTATTGATTCCATCGTCAATAGCTCCTTGAGCCTCCGAAATGCTTCTACGCATTTTTCAGTCCAAACAAACTTCTTATTCTTCTTCTGCAATTCTATGATCAGATTTTCTATCTTTGAAAATCCCTCAACGAACCATCGATAGTATCCTTCTAAACTCATGAAGCTACACACTTCCAGGACATTCGTCGGTGCAGGACATTCCATAATATCCTCGACCTTTGTTGGATCCATGGCGATACCTTTGTTGGAGATGACATGCCCTAAGTAGTGAATCTTTGATTGATAAAATGAGCATTTAGAAAACGTCCCATATAATTTGTGCTCTCGCAGACACTGTAGTATCAAGTGCAAGCGATCTTCATGCTCCTTCGTTGTTCGAGATTAAATCAAAATATCGTCTATGAATACTTGGACGAACTTGTTTAACTACTCGCAGAACACCCCGTTCATCAAACTCATAAATACCCCTAGGGCGTTTGTCAGTCCAAACAGTAAAACTATAAACTCGTAATGTCCAAAACTCCTCTTAAAGGCCGTCTTAGGGATTCCATCCTCCTTGATCTGTAACTGGTGATACCCTAATCACAAACCGATATTGGAAAACACCGTCACACCCTTCATTTGATTAAACAAATCATGAATCCTTAGTAGTGGATATTGATTCTTGATCGTTGCCTTGCTCAATTTATGGTAGTCAATGCAGAGTCTCCACAACCAATCCTTATTTCATATGAAAATAACAGTCACACCCCACGGTGACGCACTAGGACGTATGAGTCCCAGTTCTAACAACTCCATCTGCATTCTCAACTCCTGTAACTTTAGGGTTGACATACGATAAGGCGTTCTCTCTATTGGTTAAGTCCCCTGTTTTAGGTCTATGGTAAACTTCAATTCCCTCTCTGGCGACATCCTAGGTAACTCCCTTGAAATGATGTCTGCAAAATCTGTCACCATAGATAGGTGTTATATACCTTCCGCTACTCCTTTTTCATTCAATGCAAGGATCGCATAAGGATTACATCCCTTGCACATGCTCTTCTATAACTACAAGGAAGAGAAAAACCTCAGGGAAAATCCCTGGTTCTAACCTACAATCATGTGTCTCTGTCCCTCATTATCGACCAAGCTCAAACATTTCATCTTACAGTTGAGTATCTCCTCATGCGATTCCAACCAGTACATACCAGTCACGATGTCATAAGATCCTAAGATTGTGATGTACAAGTTGGACCTGATGACAAACTCTCCCAGGTTAAGTGTACAACTTGTAATATTTCCTCCAACCTTCTGTTTGGCTCTCGAAGCCATCTCTAAAAATATAAACTCATCTTATTCAACTACCTTTACCTTAATCCTTTTTAGAACTGCACCAGAAATGAAACTCTTGGTAGCACTAGGATCTATCAAAATACTAAGGGTCTAGTTAGCGACGATACCTGACATCTCGAGCACAGTTGATTGGTTCTCTACCTCACAATTATTCACCATTTCACGAATCCGATGGGCCTTGCCCAAAAATCCCATGGTAGTGGGTCCAGTCGATCCAAATGTTTCCACCCTTTCCTCTGGGAAGTAATGTTGATAATGTGGCTCCCCACAATCCAACACACTTTTTTAGATCCATTATTCTTGGTACTTGAAGTAGAAGACGAATTCTAACAATACGACCAAACTCAAACTTCTTGACCTTATGTTTCTGGGTAAATTGATGTGGAGGATACTGAAGCAACTCCAAAATGGGACTCGTACTCAGGCACCGTGCGACTGCCTTGTCACAAGGCGTCGAACTCATTGAGATGATGCTCAATGAATTTCTCAGAAAGATACCTCTCTTGGAACCATTCATTGAACAACTCCCATGACACATCATTGATGGTCATGTTCAAAAGTGGTAGGAGTGACTTCTGCCATAGAAGAGCGCTCCCCTTCAGTTGAAATACCACCATGTGGACCTTCATGATGGAGATCGTAAATGCCTTTCTCTACAACTATGCCTCAATGACACCACCATCTTTGACACTCGTAGATGATGGAACTAAACTCTATCAAGTTTTTGGTGGATGCTAACGGTACTAGCTAGGGTGTGTTGTGGACCCTTAGGGGCACAAGTGCCCTGGCGTCATCTCAGTACCGATGGTGAATCAAGGCCCTTTGACAATACCTAGAAGGGCCTTCTCACACCATCATCATCCCTTACAAAAATCAAATCCATCCCAAGGAATGGTTCTTCCCCTTAGGGGTTTCAAATCCGAGGGTATGGGATCTTCTGGAGGCATTGCAGCTCCTTCCACAACACCATGTTGCGAACCTCTGAGGCGTCCTCTAAATGCGATCACCACATGAACACGTTAAGGTTTTTAATTAATGCAATGATTAATACTCATGGGTTTACTGCAGCGAAAATCCTGGCAATCCACAGTCGCAGGGTTGAACCTACTTTGATACCATATGTTATGACCCCAATCGTTACGACTACAAGCAAAGATAAATGCACAATTTTTTTAAAAACAGGACGAAAACAACAATTATAGCTAAACAACTCATTTGGCGGCGAGCACCATGCCCACAGAACAGGTGACAGACAACTATGGCTCCATGCATTGGAATAAGAGAAACTGGGTGAAACGTGTGTAAAACAATAAGAAGAACGAATACTCGCCCAACACAACATGACCATGCCTACAAGTTAAGTGACAACATCCCCATCCCGACACAATGGCCTCGACGGCCAGATAACTAGAACCTCGAAGTAGGGATGATTTTAAGAATGGAAATTTATTTTAAAATGTAGAAACCTTGGTGACTATTACTAATCCTTCATATGTCAACTATAAATGTTTGGCAATATTTTTTTAAAAATATTCAGATTTATAAGTATTTTATATAGTTTTTATAATTTTTTGGCGATTTTTAAGGTAAAATAATTTTATCCTATATAATTTGGGCATATCATTTTTAAAATAGCTAATCTTGTTTTTGGAAAAACCATGGAAAATTAGCCCATGAGAGAAATTTATCCCCTAAAATCATCTATTACTCGAAGGCATGCAACCCAACATATGAAGGCATTCAACCCATGCGCTAATAACAACTTACAATGATCAACAACACTCACAAGGAAGGGAAAAACTCTGTCCAAGTTATCGTTCGCCTCTATCCAACAGGGCGCACCATGATCCCCTCATCAGGACTCATGTTGTCCCCAGGTGATAGTTGCGGCAATAACCTTGGCGCTACATAACTTATATGGACCAAGGACTTTAGAATAATCCAACTCTCTAGGAGTTGAGTTACTAACAAGAGGACTACCCCCACACCCAAAGAAACAAATCAACAAGGTGCAAGATGATAACACTCGAATGAAATTGCGCAGATGAATGGAGGATTCTTGTTTCCTACAAAGCGGCCTCTAAGGTGAAACTACGATGACCGAACACCCCTTCCTGCTCGACATAAGGCTCAAGGCACAGGATCCTCAATAACTGTTAAGTTATCAAACATTTTGTCTAAAACTATAAGACCTTCAACCAATAAACTGGCGCAATCTATTAACTAAAATGCCATCAACCATTAACTTCTAAGTTAGAGACTCAAATCAAACACAACTAAATACCAATAAATCCTTAACATAAGGATCATTGTCATAATTAATAATTATTAGGTCTTTCATAGCTTTCATAAAATCAAACATATATTATTATTATATCATGTTTATATGTAGGTAGATATAGGGGATTCATTCAAATATGTAGATATTGGTCTCTCCTATTATTAGTAATGAGTGAGGTAGTTGGTACCCCTTTAGTAATGAAATTGTAGAGAAGAAGAGACACTATATACATTACATACCTACTACCATTCAGCTACAAATTGTTGTCATCCACATGCAGCGTTGTCCTTCATAACTGAAATTTAAGGGCATCGCTAATTGACCAATAATTCCGCTGCATATTGAATACATTAGGTGGTTGTCAATCTCTATCTAAATAAGTTTCTGTCCACATAAAATCGCTATTTAAACATGTTCAATTTTTAATTAAAATAAAGTACCAAGGCAGGGGTTTCTCTTCCCTAGGCGCCTAAGGGGGAGAAAGTGCCGAATGTGGGTCCTAGTCATTTAATTTGTGAGATGCAAATTAAAAGGTGACTTTATGATTAAAGTGAGGGTGAGTGAAGAGACACCAAATCTCAGCCACCCATCTAATCTAATCTCAGCCGTTAGATTAGAAAACCCCTCACCTTCCCTCATGAGGTCGACTTGGGCAAGAGGTCGCACCCATTCTTGGGAGAAGTTGAAGAATTCTTGTTGAGAGAACAAGAGAGAGAAAGAGAGAGGTCGAGATGAAGAAAAGAGACAGTAGATGCAATTTATGGGAGTATTGGCATGCATTCCAAGGCTATCGAATAGCATTTAGTGGCACATAAATTGAGTCTTAGCAGAGTTTTGGCACAAATTTTGAGACAGTCCGTACAACATTAATTGCTGGGACAGTCGTACAGTTGTATGCATTTCTAGTTCAGAAATCGAGGAGCAAAGCTACAGGAATGTTCAAATAAGTTTGTGTAAATATATGAAGATGAATATGCTGTAAAATAATTTCTCAGAAGCTCATAAATAATACAAAACCCTCTCTCACTGGTTTTCCCCTTGTGGGTTTTTCCAGGGTCGAAGTTAGACCGAATATCTTTGTGTCTATATTTTCTGATTTTTGCATATTGCTGATATTTTATTTCTGTGTTGAAAATGATGTTCAGAATCCTCATGTTTCAGTTCTGAAGTTTATTTTCTGTTAAGTTTTTCATATGCTGAAATACAGTGCTGTAACATATGCTGAAACACAGTGCTGTAACATATGCTGAAACACAGTGTTGTAACATATGCTGAAACATAGTGCTGTAACATATGCTGAAACACAGTGCTGTAACATATGATGAAACACATGGCTGTAACATATGATGAAACACAGTGCTGTAACATATGCTGAAACACAGTGCTGTAACATATGTTGAAACACAGTGCTATAACGTATGCTGAAACACCGCTGTGACATATACTGAAACACCGCTGTGACATATGCTAAAATAGTGTTGTAACATATGATGAAACACCGCTGTGACATATGCTAAAATAGTGCTGAAATTGGAGTTTGGCATTTAAATTTGGCTGAAAAATCATTGAGACTGAAACTGGGTTGGGGTTTTGAAAATTAACATGGTATCAGAGCTGAGTTGAAGAGAAGCAGAAATTTCAGCAGACAGAAAGTAGGTACAACAGTCACTTCATAGGGAAGATTTTTGAATTTGTGATTTTCAACAGAAAGAGGGTCATGGCTACTGGTTTGAGGGTTGAAGACAGACTTGATGGGGCAACAAATTTTGGTGCTTGGAAGGAGAGGATGATCTTACTTTTGCAAGAGAATGAGTTGTGGGACATTGTGGAGAATACCATTACTCATCCTGTTGTGGTACCTACTGATGCTACTCTTCTTGCAGCCTATAACAAGAAGAGTATCAAGGCTAAGAGATTTATTCTTGATGTCATCAAGGATCATTTGATTCCTCACTTGATGGGGAAGACACATGCCTATGAGATGTGGGAGTCTTTGACTAAATTGT
>JZKD02S1593685.1:870868-884882 GCA_000966675.3 Picea glauca
GAGACACCAAATCTCAGCCACCCATCTAATCTAATCTCAGCCGTTAGATTAGAAAACCCCTCACCATCCCTCATGAGGTCGACTTGGGCAAGAGGGCGCACCCATTCTTGGGAGAAGTTGAAGCATTCTTGTTGAGAGAACAAGAGAGAGAAAGAGAGAGGTCGAGCTGAAGAAAAGAGACAACTGCTACAA
Organism: Picea glauca; assembly: GCA_000966675.3. Lineage (NCBI taxonomy): Eukaryota > Viridiplantae > Streptophyta > Pinopsida > Pinales > Pinaceae > Picea > Picea glauca. The sequence goes on from JZKD02S1593685.1 coordinate 871,061, forward strand.
TTTCTGGGAGTATTGGCATGCATTCCAAGGCTATCGAGTAGAATTTAGTGGCACAAAAATTGAGTCTTAGCAGAGTTTTGGCACGAATTTCGAGATAGTCCATACAACATTAATTTCTAGGACAACCGTACAATTGTATGGATTTCTAGTTCAAAAATCGAGGAGCAAAGCTACAGGAATGTCAAGATAAGTTTGTGTAAATATCTGAAGATGAATATGCTGTAAAAGAATTTCCCAGAAGCTTATAAATAATACAAATCCCTCTCTCACTGGTTTTCCCCTTGTGGCTTTTTCTAGGGTCGAAGTTAGTCCGAATATCTTTGTGTCTATATTTTCTGAGTTTTTCATATTGCTGATATTTTATTTCTGCGTTGAAAACAATGTTCAGAATCCTCATGTTTCAGTTCTGAAGTTTATTTTCTGTTAAGTTTTTTATATGTTGAAACACAGTGCTGTAACATATGCTGAAACACAGTGCTGTAACATATGCTGAAAAACAGTGCTGTAACATATCCTGAAACACAGTGCTGTAACATATGCTAAAACACAGTGCTGTAACATATGCTGAAACACAGTGCTGTAACATATGCTGAAACACAGGGCTGTAACATATGCTGAAACACAGTGCTGTAACATATACTGAAACACAGTGTTGTAACATATGCTGAAACACAGTGATGTAACGTATGTTGAAACACGACTGTGACATATGCTGAAGCACCGCTGTGACATATGCTGAAACAATGCTATAACATATGTTGAAACACCACTGTGACATATGCTGAAACAGTGCTGAAACTAGAGTTTGGCATTTAAATTTGTCTGAAAAACCAGCGAGACTGAAACTGGGTTGGGGTTTTGAAAATTAACAAAACATGCATCATGTGGCTATTCTAATAATTAATTGACATGACGTTTATCAAAATAGGTTAATGCTATCTACTAAAGGTATGATGTCATTGTCATCTAATGCTTGATAGCCAAGGCATACAACCTACTGATAACCGTTTTCAATAAACACCTTAGTCCATCCTTATTTATAAAAAGGGAAATCGTTGTAATATGCATCTTTCAACTCCACAAAGGAAACACAACCATTACACATAGGACGTAACTAATGCACTACCATTACTTGCAATTAATACACAATCTCAGATGCAGCCCAAGCCCAGTCGCCAAATATGTATGAAATCATTGGCATAATGGAATAATGTTGCCATTAAACACAAATCTCGCCACTGTAAGAGAAAAACAAGATTCCCTGCCAATACAACATAGTCAAACCAAGGTTGGCATTCACTTCCAGTTGTAGCGTAAAATTGTTGTTTTTCTTATGTATAAAAATGCAATCAGTTTGAGTTGGAATTCACTTCCATTAAAGGTGCGCTTTGCTGTGTGAAAAACCCAAAATTTGTGAGGTGAGTGCAGTGTATAGTCTGAGAGCAAGGCCATGAAATCACAATGTGAAGTCGGGTAATAGAGCCATGTTAAAGAGCCAAGCCAAGGCTCGATACTACACACTTTAGAAGTGAAATTAAAATGCTAAGAAGGTGGATCAAGAGCCAACAATTTCTCTTTCTTTAGAGCATAAGGTAGAGAAATTTTTTTAAGCGATACGTATGTAGATTCACCTGTAAGGGGGAAAGGACTATCCCTCTCTGCTGTAAATTATCACCCAACCAAAACGCTGGGAAATACCCAAAAACTAAAAATGCAGACATAAAGTTATCAACGCAGACGAAAGAAGGATATCAACCATTAGATTCTTAACGAACCATTTAGCTGATGTGAATTACAGATCAACAAATAAAATCTTTCATTTAACATTTAAAAAGGAAACCGATGTCTCAAACACAAGGGTAATCTTTCACAAGGAAAGCGCAAGATAAGTTCGCCTTTAAAACATATCAAAATGCATTGGAAAATTCGCTAGGAAATGTAATATAAATTGCAGACTTAAATTGCCCAGATAAGTATTGAAAACACAGAGATATACTTCGCCAGGAAATGCAATAGAAACACAGATTTGATTTTCCAAGAAAGGTACAATCACATAGGATATAAGCGGATCGTGGAAGGAAAATATAAAAAATCGTAGAAGTGTTCAATCACAAATGATCAAGGCAAACCATCAACCAGGAACAACCAACAGAGAACTAAGAAGTTAATAAAATGTAGATATTACTAAACACATTTTTTAGATGCCCAGAACATTTAGGGCGCAGAGGTGATAAACATGCAGAGACGATGGCAAGGGAAGAGATAAAAACGTAGTGATAAGAAGGGGTAAACAGTTGGGAAAACACATCCTTCTCTCATCATCCACGCACAAAAAAGCAGGGCATTAGAATCTATAGGTCATTGTGCACTGAAGTGACGACTGTCGATTCGGCTCTTGGTCAGTTGCTCAGGCATGGAATGACAAACTAGGGATGAGGACGAAAATAACAACTCTTCACAACAATCAACAAAACAAAAGTATAGTCACAACATTCAGGGATGAAATTCTGAGGGAAACAAGTCAAGCAATGAGGTTAACGCTATGGGGAATTTAAGTTCTCGGTTGAAATGATAAGTCAAACATTTTCTTTACCCAATTAAAAATACAGAATTGAAAGTGTAAGGTATAATAAGAATGTACCATGCAAAATCAAGTAAGCATACCATAGCCTAAATGTCCACTCTGAGTCATTGTCCCGTGCACTCGATATAGCTCCTGCTTGTCGACCAATGAGACTTTAGTGGTACCTCCCATTCAACACTAAGGGTACTCTTCTCCCCCCTTAGGCTCTCAAGTCATAAAGGGACCATGCACCCTAAATCAGAGAACAAATAGCTCTCAACTCACCTCTCAAGGTCGAGCTACCACTCCTCACCGAGATGGGTATCCCAACTCCCACAAGCTAAGTCCTTCAAGTCTGAAATTATGCAACGTAACATTACACATAATAGAAGAGCCCCATCATCCTCCTCCTCCATCCTTTAGATGGAGTTTCTAGGTCATTTACTTTCCCAAAATCCCATTTAATTTAATATTCAATAATTTAATTCATAAAAATCATCCCCGAACATGTGTCACCCATCCCCTTCATGGCACCATAAATTAATTTCATTATTAATTAATTACTCCTATTTTCCTCACCCATCTAAAAACATTCCTAGAATCACTCCTAGGTGTCCCCATATTCCCTTACACATTTTAATGACTTACCCCCTTACTAATTCACTAGTTGAGTTCAATTTAGAAAGTTCTTAAATGCAAAATACCTTACTAAGCTACTCTTTTTGTTTTTTCCTTAAGTTTCCCTTTCTCTTTGTGTTTCCCACTTTTTCCTAGTTTCCCAATTCTTTTAAATTTTCCTCTTTCCCTTTTCATTTAAAACTCAAATTAGTAAGTGTAGAAAATTATCCTTTTTCCCACTTTTCTTTTTTTTAATTAATAAATTTTAATTAGCATGTGTAACAAAACAAACATTTTCCTTTTAAATTTTTAAGTCCCTCAATAATTTGATTTTAATAATTTAATCAAGTTTCTTACCCCCTTTTCATCACATGTTTAAAGATGAGTATTATTATTTTTATTTTTACCACAAGTATTACTTTAGACCTAGATTTTAACTTTCGAGGCTGGGCAACATTTTATTAGGGAAATTGCTTTTAAATATTTCCTTATCACATTATTCTTTCTAATGACATATAGGTTTATTCATTTATTATTTAACAACACGACGTGCCCTTTAGGACACACTAGGTGATCCAAGGGTGTCACTTGCCTCATTCTATTTCCGTTGCATGACATACCATTTAGGATGCACTACGTGCTCCAAGGGTGCCACTCACGTATTTTCGTTTTTCTTGTGTGATGTTCCCTTCAGGACGCACTATGTGGTCCAATGGTGCCACTTAGCTCTTGATTGACTTGGTAGACATAAAAAACCCCTGGAGTCAATACTCCACCAAGTGATCTTGTGGGAGACTAAGGGACTCTAAGGAATAAGTCCCCTTCCTTATTGCGCGCTCCATAGAATCATCGTGAGTGACTGTCGCAGTCTTCCCTCACAACATCGTGGGTCTTCTCGAACTAGGTAGTCATTAACCTATAATTCAAGCGACGACGAGAGTGATAGTAGGATGTGGCAGGGTTGTTTTCCACACCTCTCCCTCAATGTCTCTAGTAGTCATGCGTGACCCCTCTACTCCACATGTGAGTCTGGTCAACAAGATATCGTTAGCCTTCATCATCAACGAATCATGTAAAAATAACATCCATAATCATAACATCTAATCAGATGCACATAATTCATATATAGAACAATCAAACCCCAATAGTCCACTCCATGAATTGATCGAGAATCCAAGGGTTTCATCGATGCCTATGCATCCTCGAGGTCCAAAATCCTGCACACTTAGGAGATCCAAGTCAATATCACCTGTCTAAGTCAATACAACAAAATAACATATAATCACATCCATAATGCCTTATAATCATAATCAACGACCATTAGTATAATAATCTGGATCGCTTGTAAGCAAGTGTCCTTGAGGAATAAGTTTGTGTAGTGTGCACAAGAGAGGGATGCTACACCTCATCTCACCCCATAAATGGAAAACATGCAGAGATCAGTCGTGAAGGCAGACTGTTAATCCGAAGCTTCCTCCTGGATGGATTTTCCTGTAAAATGCTTAACTACGCCTATCTCGCATTTGACATGAGATGGGTTGCACAGTTTGACAAAGAGGGCATCGATTGGAGTCTTTGAATGCAGGGGCTTGATCATTCTCATGGTAGTTGCAACAGTTTTGAGTATATATACTCAATTTCGATATTTTTTTATGGTCGATGGTTGGGCAGTGCTCCCGTTTTGTAAACTTTTGGTAAAGAACATTGGTTCTCTGGTTATGTATTTGTTTTTGAGACATCTTCGTTAATCTAAGTCATCTTTATTCATCTTATTTTCCTATGATACAGAGAGAGTTCATGTTTTATTGATTCACATGGATTGTTGTATCTGTATTATGATAAATGTTTGATTAAAGTATTGTTATGATTTTTTTCAGCTTCCTTGAAATTTGAATCCAAGAGGACCTTGTGTTTAAGTTTTTCTTCTTTAGGCTGCTGGAAAATCCGATGTTCATAGCGGACCTCTACACCTTTCTCACTAAATATTCCTCCTACTCACCCTTACTCCAAATTATTGACTGAAGTTAATCAAGACTTCACCTATAGGTGCATACCAGTCTAGTTTTCTGAGTTAAAATGATATCATATTGAGTCTGTACCCATTTGACCTCTTTAAAACCAACCTGTGACACAAAAATCTGATGGGCATTGGGATTACCTCCAACACAATCTAGAGGTGACTTCTAAAGCTAACATTTATGGCGCCACTGAGACAGAACAAATTGAAGACTTTTCCTTTGGTAGAATGAAAACGAGCTTCTGATTCTGAAGGTGCATTAGATATCAAAACCATTGAAGATTGCATGTGCACCTGGTGAATCCATTTTTTCGAATCCACTATTTCGGTTCTAACTACCTCTAGCACACACGAGTTGACCAAGAGAACTTTTTCAAGAAGTCTTTTAGCAACTTCTTTCTCAGCTTGAAAGTTCCCTGGGAGATTGACAACGATCCAATATAGTCTTTGGTGGTGAAAAAATACCAGACACATTCAGACTAGATATAATTCACCTAGACTCCATGATTAAAGGATCGATCGGCGACTCCACTGGTTCAAAATGGAAAGAATATTGGATCGGAGGTATGCTCTTTCAAATTTCTCCTCTGTTCCTGGTTTTCCAAATGTTGTTCCTACTCCAAATTAATGGGGTGATTATTTTCCCATATTTAGAGAGCGTAAAGAGGAAAACCTTGCTCAACATCTCCTTGATTTTCATGAACTCTTGCATCAATGGGAAATACATCATGAGGATGTATTATTAAATATGTTCATGATTGCATTAGTAGGATGTTGGCCCTTGGTTATGGAAGGAAGCAAAGAACAAGGAAGGAAAGGTAAAAATCAAGCTTCGCGGGAGACACATCAACTGTCACTGAGTCGAAGTGAGAAAAGGAACTGAAAAGATGGAGTGAAGTGTGAAAAAGAAAACCATTGGATGAGGAGATCAGGGATGAAAGATCATAAAAAAAGAAGGATTGTGGACAACTCAACAAGCAGAGAAATCCATCATTAGATGCTTTGGAGCACCGTGTGATGAAGAAGGAAAGATAGGCTGGCGAAGTCCAGAAAAAGTGGGTCAAGTTGACCTAGGGTTTTATACACCTAGGGTTTTTGTATCTAGGGTTTTGGCACCTAGGTTTTGACCTAAGGCTGTCAGTGAGGGATTGTAATGTATAAATAAAGGTCAAGAGGACATGGGTGGGGTTGTTGGTCATTAAGTGTTGGTATGATATTATTTTTATAGCTCTGTTGTGAAGGGAGAAGATTGTGTTGTGAGATCTTCATCTGTGTGCAAAGGTCAAGTCCTGTAGCTAGGTGTGTAGGAATGGGAGAGAAAGAGAGAGAAGAAATAAGATCTTCTAGCTGAGAGCACAGATAAGAACTGTATGCTTTGCCTTAATAAATCATAAGCACAGTTCTATGGATGTATCCCTAGAGAGAGGGTGAACCACGTATATTTTGTGTCGTATGTGTCATTGATGCTTGGTTCTCTGTCATTTTTATATTGTTATTTGCAATCTTATGTTAGATCAGATCTATAGCTATGTAGGATAGACCTCGCTGATAAGTGATATATGAATGTTGTATTATTTTTGTGATAGATCCTCTTGATATTCCCCTTGTTGTAGACATCCCTATCCTGCAACCCCCCTCTTAAGCTTCTTCGAGTGAGACTGCATCTTCTTTGCAGGTGCTACCGAAAGGGCCAGTAGCTAGGGCTTGTTGGTGTGATTTTGGAGTGAACCTTGGGTCTACCCCTGTGCCAACAAATGGTTCCATTGCTGGGATAGAAATTTGTGTAAGGGAATGTCAAGGTGGTTCCCATCGAAGACAAAGATTCTGAAATGGATAGAGGATCAAGAGAGGGACTTCGCTGAAGCCCAAAACAAGAAGAGTAAGCTAAGTACTGAAGGTTGGCTGTAGAGAAACATCTTCACCAATATTCATGAGATATTCTTTAGAGGAATCCATCAAGATCAATACGAGTGGTTAGCTAGGTTAGTTGATACCTAGTTCGAGATCAGATCTAGACCTCCTGTGGTCTAGACGTCGGAGTTGATCAAGAAGGTTAAGAGAGTCGACAATGCTGTATCAAGGGCAGTAGATCACTGGTTTGATAGTACCATTGGAGGGTATATCACTAAATTTGTTGTTGATAGAACATAATCATATCGCCAGGCTGAGAGATACTTCTTCAAAGGACCCATAGGAAACTTTTTACAATTTTTGAAGTTAAGAATCAAGATGTTGTTGCATGAAAAGAACGTCTTGAAGATACAGTGGATCGGTTGGATCCAAAAAGGCTAATGTTCAAGAATTCAGACAACGACAATGACATAGAATCCGGACATACGAGTAGTGGGAAAGTATTTCGAGGGGTTCACCTTGAGAAAATGTTCAAGCAAAACTACAGAGATGAGGGTTTCTATAGTGGAGAAGAGGCAGACCTGACAGTTGAAGAACATTCATAACCCATCAGAGTAGAGGAAGAAGAAGTTGAAGAACTTTTCCACAATGAGCCAGAGAAATTAGGAACTATGTAGACCACTGAAGTAAGTCATATCGAGCCTTATGTTATTTCAGAAACGCTAAGTAATTAGAATATTCTGAATCACCAGAGTCTGCAGACTACTATTACTAGTACTTCAACATCTACTCAGACAAAAAACCTAGGCATATCTATGGAAGACGAGATGAGGCTCCCTATCTTTAAAGGATCAAGATATAAAGATCTTGATCAACACTGGTTCCTGTGCGAGGCCATATGGAACATTAAAAATATTACCGATGAAGCTATTAAAAGAAGCCATTTTAGCACTATGTTGAGGGATTGGGCGCTGAGCTGGTACCTGAATATTGTCCAAGGACTTGCGTAGCCTAAGACACTAAATGAGATCAAGAATTCATTGGTTGCAGATTTAAAAAAACCTAATTTGGAGTCACAATGTATTATTGAGATAAAGGAGATCAAACAGAAGGTATCCAAACCTGTTTGGGTGTTCGATAAGAGATTCAAGACCCTAACAGGCCGATTAACTTTTAATATCCTAGATGAGAAGAACAAAGAATGGTTCATCGCTACTCTTTTACCACACATCATAGTTCCACTGATGCAGCAGAAGATTGCATCGTGGGCAGAAGATCTAGAGATTGTCATGAAGCTTTAATCAACACCTATGGCAGAATCTAGCTTAGGCATGACCTAGATCTTGAGCCAGCTGACTAGTTTGTCTCTGCAGGTTGAGGATATGAAGAAGGAGAAGGGGAAGGACAAAAGAGAATATATATGGTGTGTAAGATGCAAATCCGAAGGTCATGATAAAGAAAACTATCCCCTGTTTCATGAATATTTTGCCTTAGGAGCGCTGAGCCCCTTGAAGTAAGTTAACCTACCCTGGCGTGAAGTATGCAGAAAATGACATCGCCTTGGTGAGTGCTACTATATGAAGAATTGCGTTCATACACCCAAAAAATTGTACTGCAGATTATGTTAGTCTGTAGGGCATGATGATAGAGATTGTAGGTCTTTTGACCTGATGCATGAAAGATCAAGAGACATATACAGGATCCAAGGCAAAGTACACCAAGAAGGAAACAATGCATAGTATAATTCTCTAGGAAGAGGAAGTTTCAATCCTCATGATGGATACAGAGGACGAGGACAACTAGGAGGTATGGGTCGAGGCTGAGGACAAAGAATCGGTTACAACTACGCACATCCAGGACATTTAGCAAGGGACCAGCAGAACCCTTACACAACCAGTAGTTATTGCAATTCCTCCGAGTATGTCATTGAGGACTGCCCTTTGCTGCTAGCTAAGCTTTAGGAAAGACGAGGACCTCAACAAAACCTACAAGTACAATTGATATATGCTGAACCTCGTGGAGCAGACCCTAAAGTCGTTGTTATCACTCAAGGAGGCGCTGCTACGGGAGAAGACAGAGCAACCCAAGAAAATACTACAGACGACCACAAAGTTAGGAAAACTACAACGAAGACCCCAATGTTCGATGTTAAGAAAGAAAGACAGATATTTGAGGAGGCAAGAAAAGACTTCAAAGGAGATCAAGGGTCTTCATCAAAGAAACAACCAAAAATCAAAGAATATGGCATGCCTCAGGTTTTTGATCAGTCTGCATCACCAACAGAAGGAAATGAGGTAAGAAAACTCATGGAACTTCTATGCACTTGTGTTAAGTTGATTCAAGATAAAAGTGATGTACAAGAATTACAAGATTTAATCAAGCAGTATGAGCTAGGAAAGATAGATCCCTTACTAAATAGGAAAGTGCACCAAATTGGGAAAATGAGAAGGACAAATAAATAATTACACCCGAATGCTCAAATAGGAGAATATGATATAGACTATGTGGTCCTCAACTTAGGGTCAGAGGTCAATGTCATGACGAAGCAAACTTGGGCACTGATGGGAAAACCGAAGTTGATCTATTCCCCTATTAGGCTTAGAATGCCTAATCAGTGAGTTGTCAGCCCATTTGGATGATTAGAGCATGTCCCTATGGACATCGATGGAGTTAGAACCTTTGCAGATTTTGAAGTAATTGAAATTGTTAATGATAACTGCCTTTATCTTGCATTATTAGGAATTGATTGGGCCTTCAGCAATTCTATTGTTGTTGATCTAAAGAAGAGGTGTGTGACATTTGAAAGAGATGGACTTAGGGTCATTGCACCTTTAGATCCAGATGAGGGTCCTCAATACACAGAACCTATTAGAGAAGAAGATCACGCGTACAAACTGGAAAACATCTACAAACTAACAGTCAGACAATAAGATTATATCAATCCTATAGAGGATGGGAACCTGAGATGGCGAAGCGACAACACATGTTCATTAGGCTCAGAAGAAGCACTGGAGAACTGGCAGAACCATATGTATGAAGTCTCTACCAGAAGATGTGCTAGACTAACCAAAGAGGTTTGCTGGATCGACACAATAGTGAGTAACTTACCCACATTTGATGGGTTGAACCCTTTAGAAAACTTCTTATCAGAGTTTGAGAAAAGTGTACCAACACAACAGAGGTTGTTGGCAATGGATGAGGCCATGAAAGACACACCAACAAGATGGTGGGGGGCGCACAAAGTAAACATCACAGACTAGACACAATGTTGAACTTTGATGACAACACGATTCTCAACATAGGTAGGAAGCTGCAAACTGAGGTACACAGGTCAAAGTTTCGAAAAGGAACATGTGCGAAGTTGCGAAGAGGTCTCGAGTGACATTCCTTGAGAACAATGGGTGCACATATTCATTAACACACTAGACACGATCCCTATCTTCTGGTACCTTCAAGCGGAGCTGTGCCTCGTCACTTTATATTAGGAAGGTATGATCCAGAATTTTGTAGCCACCTTTTTGTTTGAATGTGACTTTCCTTCAGTAGACCAATCATTATAGGTTGTGAGACAAAAAGTATTTAAGGAGGCATTTGGCCTCCCTTTGGAGCAAGAAGAGGATGAATGGACGACGCCATTCCAGAATTTTCAAGGATGTTACAACATTAATGCCGATGGAAATGATTATCCGAGGAAGGTAAACATCACTGAGACAGAAAGCCATAGAAATATGGAAGGACCAAGAGTTGATATGCCATTCATAGGACAACTAATCAAAATAAAGAAATTCAATATTGTGATAGAGGAGACACCAAATCTTGCCAATGTCGAAGATTATTGGGATGTTTCTACCATTGACAAGATTACAGAGTTATTGCACGAATATCAGGACTTGTTCCTGACCAAGTTCACTGATATGAAGGGAATCAAAGGGCCTATGGGTGAGATGAAAATACCTTTGAAACCAGTTGTGAAGCCAGTCAAGAAAATACCTTACAGACTGAACCCAAAATACAAGGAAAAAATGAAGATAGGGCTTGATAGAATAATGGAAGCAAGGATTATTGAACTTGTCGAAGAGTCGGAGTGGATTAGCCCTATGGTGGTACAAGACAAGAAGACAAGAGAAATCAGGATTTGTGTGGACCTCAAAAAGTTGAATGATGTCTGTTTGCATGACCCTTTTCCTACACCATTCACAGATGAAGTGTTGGATAACGTGGGAGGCAAGGAAGTATATTCTTTTACAGACAACTTTTCGGGATACCATCAGATCCGCATTTCCAAGGAGGACCGTCATAAGACTATGTTTTCCACAGAGTGGGCATCCTACCAATATATAGTAATTCCATTTGGATTGAAGAATTCCCCATCCATATTTTCCAAGGTGGTGGTCGAAGCATTCAATGAGTTTTTGCATAAATTTTTAGAAGCATACTTTGATGACTAGACTATTTTTAGTTTGTTGAAAAATCATATTGAATGTCTAAGGCTAATGTTGGACAAATGCAGGCAGTGTCAAATTGCTTTGAATCTGAAGAAATGCATCTTCTTCTCACCATTTGGAGTTTTATTAGGTCATATTGTATGCAAGCAGGGATTGTTGGTAGACCCATCTAAAATTGAAATTATAGTTGATTTTTCACCTCCTACTTTAGTCAAAGAATTGAGCATTGCACTGGGCCATACTGGATATTATAGGAAATTTATCAAAGGATATGCCCAAAATACAACACCAATGGAGAAGATGTTGAAGAAGGACTACCAATATGAGTGGAAAGATGAATGCCAACAGATCATCGACACACTAAAACATCAGATGGTTATAGCGCCCATTCTAGTTTTTCCAGATTGGAGCAAAGAATTCCATGTGCATGTTGATGCATCTTCTATTGCATTAGGAGTATTACTAGAACAACCTGGACAAGGGGACATTGATCATCCATTACCATTTTCCACAAGGAAGCTATCCACAACTGAAGTTAATTACAACATTACAGAGAGAGAGGGACTAGCCATGGTATATGCACTGCAAAAATTCCACCACTACTTGTTGGGAGGACACTTTAAAATTTTTATTGATCACTCTGCGCTGAAGTACCTAGTCAACAAGCGAGTGTTGGGGGGGTGAATATGCAGATGGATTATGCTGTTTCAAGAATATGATTTTGAGATCATAGTTAAGCCAGGAAGAATGAACAAGGGCCCATACCACTTATCAAGGTTGGAACATGGAGAAGAACCCACCAGTTTGGAGGATACATTACTGGATGCACAACTGCTCGCCATTAGAAAGATTGATGACCAATTCGTAGACATACTCTAGTTCCTATCAACAGGAATGGATCCAAGTGCGTATACAATTCTTCAAAAGAAACAGCTAGTGGTGTCTGTTGTAGACTTTTCACTTATAGTTGGACAACTGTACAAAATGGGACCAGATGAAATATTAAGGAGGTGTGTTATGGAGATAGAGCAATCATTGATACTCACAGAAGCACATGAAGGAATCTTAGGAGGAAATTATGCAGGGAAAGAAACTGCGCATAAGGTTCTGCGAGTTGGCTTTTGGTGGCCTACTTTACACAGAGATACTAAAGAGTATGCCAGAGCATGTGATGTATGCTAGAGAATTAGAAAACCATCCCGAAGAGATGAAATTCCATTAGCACCACAAATGACCCTACAAGCATTTGAAAAGTGGGCCATTGACTTCGTGGTACCTATAAACCCACCAAAAAATCACACAGGAGCAAGGTACATTATTACTGTGACAGAATACTTAACCAGATGGGATGAAGCCAAAGAAGTCAAGGACTGTAGTGCAACTACAACTACATGTTTTATATTTGATGACATAAGAACCAGTTTTGGATTCCCTAAGATTCTTATGAGTGATCAAGGTACACACTTCATCAATAAGATAGTTGAAGCCTTGACTGAAGAATTTGTAGTCTGCCATCAGAAGAGTACACTGTACCATCCACAACAAAACAAAACGATTGAAGAATTCAACAAGATCTTGGAGACAACATTGATAAATATTTGCAGCATGAACAAGGATGACTAGGATTTAAGAGTACCAACAATACTCTGGGCCTATAGAACCACTTGCAAGAAATTAACAATGCAGACCCCCTTCAAGTTGGTTTATGGCCTCGATGGAATACTTAGTACCAAGCCTTTTTCTTTTGGAATTGCTGCATTTACAGACATGGATGATACCTGATGCAGGAGCATCTCTCCATGCAGCCAGCCAGTCACATCAGCACGCGCCCATTCAGGGCTAAAAGGGAGGCGCAGCCTCATTTTTGAATTTGAATTCAATGTAAATTAATGTCTTAGGCTGGTGAGCCGTGAATGCCATGCCTTTGCGCAGGCTGTAGATAAGATAGGCATTTAATATAGATTGGCTGAGATCTAGTTCTGCATAACAGACTAGACAGCCATTGATTGTAATTAATTAGAGTAGGTAAATCCTGGAGGGAAGCGCTCGATTGAGCCGCCTTAGGTAAAAGAGATAGAGAGATCTCATTTTGAGAAAGGAGAGATACATGTAGATAGAATGCATGTAGAGCTGAGGAGAGCTCGAGAACGCCTTGTAAAATATACAGGCATCTTGCCAATTGTTAATATATGAACAGAGAGCAGGTTTTCCTACATGATATTCTGTTTATGTGTGTGCCTGTAAGTGTTTTCCTTATGCTGTAATTATATGTTGTTATTATGCCTCTGCAGGGAGTGTGTTTGATTTCAGGTTTGAGAGGTCTTTGAG
>JZKD02S1593685.1:885270-905053 GCA_000966675.3 Picea glauca
TCGAGCAAAGTGTGCAGATGACACAGGAGGAAGGAACTCATTGAGTTCTGTCATTTGAAGGAAGCAGAGTCCACTGAGGGACCTGTATTGGGTTGCTGAATACCCAAAAAGGCTCGGCACGGAGGTTGCTTGAACAAGGAGCTAGGAAGGCATCGATATTCTCCATCCGTGGGAGAAAGAGCAGAAGAATCGAGCTTCTGTAGAGGTCGTAACCGCAAGGAGAATGGTGACCAAAGATCTTCCTTTGAAGAGATCCGAGAGAAATCAAGCTCAGGAGGGATAGTTCTTTTGTGCTACTGTTGGAACAGACCCAGGAGAGGTTTGAATCAAGTCTGAGTTTGGAACGGAAGGAAATGTTCCAGGGGAAGAAACCAACGGTTGGAATTCGCAGGCGAAGTTCGCGAAATCTCACTGACCGTCGGATCGTGGAGAAGCTGCACGGGATTTAACCCCTAGGCGCGCGAGGAACAAAAGCCCTTCGGGGTTCGGCATTCGGCGGTTGTCGAGGTAAGAGGTTCATGCCTCGTGAAATCGCAAAATGAGATTTCCCGAATTGACGAGAGCCGTCGATCACCGTAGAGACAAGTGGCGCAAATCTGGAGATTCGGGGTTTCGGCATTCGGGATTTCCCAATGAAAAAGACTCGCGACAGAAGAAATCGCGATATCGCGATCCCCGATCGCACGAGGGAAGGAAGTGACATGGTTGAGTGGGACCACAGGTGTTAGTGGAATCCACGTGGCATCGGGATTTCGGAGCTCAGGACTTGGTAAGTCCTATGAAACGGTGCGGCGGAAGTCCCGAATTCTCGATCAGCGGTTTCCCGAGTTCCACAGGTGTGTGGGGTCCAAGTGTCGGCAGTGAGGACACGTGCTATCGGGATTCGGGGTTCGATGATTTGCGAGGCGAGTGAATCACGACACCACAATCACCGATTTCCTGATAGGGAAATCCCCGAAGCGAGAAAGGGTTGACCCGTTGACCAACGGGGTTCGGGATTTTGGTTTGAACGAGAATTGTGTCAACAAGATTCATGGAATCGTGAAGTCCGATCTCCCGATATGCGAGAAGGAGATCACCGAGGAGGATCCTGTGGGTGACGAAGACTCCCGAGAGGAGTTGGAAGAGTCCTTTGATTCTTCGGGCCGAGTTTAGAGAAGGTCCTGGCGAGAGCAGGGTCCGACCGTGAGGGTTGAGGCACTTTGCGTCAATACCGACGTTGTTCACGAGATGCTTGCACAGTTGGTTGAACTGGAAGAAGACAGTTTCATTGTAGGATTCCATCAACAAGTTCAAAAGTAATGAGAAAAGGCCTATCATGACAGGCACATCAAGAAGAAGACATTCAAGCAAGGTGATTTAGTACTGGTGTATGACAGTAAGTTTATCAAACACCTTGGGAAGTTCAGAATGCATTGGCTCAAGCCATATGAGATTGCCTATGTTATAGAAGGAGGAGATGCACAACTGAAGACATTGCAAGGAGACTGGAAGGAAGGATTAGTGAATGGGAGTCGATTGAAGTTGTACTATGATAACCAACTACCTCGCAGCTCTCAGTAAAAGCATGAGGAAAAGGTTCCAGGTACTAGTTACAGTTGAAACTGGGTACCAGACACAAAAAAGACAGTCTGCACAAGGATGGAAAGGAGGCATAAAGAAAAAAGCAAGGGCTACGCTGCGTAGTCCAAAGTCGAAGTAAAACAAGAGGATCGGATATGAAGTGCCTTGAGACGATTCACATCTGAGTGTTGGGGGGATGTTGGCCCTTGGTTATGGAAGGAAGTGAAGAATAATGAAGGAAAGTTAAAAAGAGATCTTCGCGGGAGACACAGTAACTGTCACTGAGTCGAAGTGAGCAAAAGAGTAGGAAAGATGGAGTGAAGTGCGCAAAAGAAAGTCGTTGGACAAGGAGTTAAGAGATGACAGATCAACATGAAAGAAGGATCATGGAAAACTCAACAAGAAGAGAAATCCATCATTGGATGCTTTGGAGCACCACGCAATTAAGAAGGAAAGACAGGCTGGCGAAGTCCGGAAAAAGAGGGTGAAGTTGACCTAGGGTTTTAGACACCTAGGGTTTTGGTATCTAGGGTTTTGGCACCTATGTTTCGACCTAAGGCTATCGATGAGTGATTGTAATGTATAAATAAAGGTGAAGAGGACCTGTGTGGGGTTGTTGTTCATTGATTATTGGAATGATATTGTTGTGATAGCTTTGTTGTGAAGGGAGAAGATTGTATTGTGAGATCTTCAGTTGTGTGCGAAGGTCAAGTCCTGTAGCTGGGTGCACAGGAAGGGGAGAGGAAGAGAGAGAAGAAAGAAGATCTGCTAGCTGAGAGAGCAGATAAGAACTGTATTCTTTTTCTTAATAAATCATAATCACAGTTCTATGGACGTAGCCCTAGAGAGAGGGTGAACCACGTATATTTTGTTTTGCATGTGTGATTGATGCTTGGATCTTTGTCATTGTTATATTATTATTTGCAATCTTATGTTAGATCAGATATATAGCTGTGTAGGATAGACCTCGCTGATAAGTGATATATGAATGTTGTATTATTGCTTTGATAGATCCACTTGATATTTTCCTGTTTGTACACATCCCTGTCCTGCAATCCCTCTCTTAAGTTTCTTTGGGTAAGACTACATCTGCTTCGTAGGTATTGTCAAAAGG
The DNA here is from genome assembly GCA_000966675.3 of Picea glauca. Lineage (NCBI taxonomy): Eukaryota > Viridiplantae > Streptophyta > Pinopsida > Pinales > Pinaceae > Picea > Picea glauca. The sequence continues at coordinate 887,948 of JZKD02S1593685.1, forward strand.
GCCAATAGCTAGGGTTTGTTGGTGCTCTCTTGGAGTGAACCTTGGTTCTTACCCTATGCCAAAACAAGAGATTATTTCAAGTCATATCACTCCTTGCCCTGTGCTAGCATCTCCTCCATGGAGCAGTTTAATGAAACTTTCAATAGGCACTGTCAAAAGTTTTATTCCTATGAGTTTATCTGTCATATTTGTTGTGAGGAATATGAATACCCTAATCAAGATATGGATGCACCTAATAAATCATGTGAGGATGAAATCTCTGAGGACTGAAGCTATGAGGATGAAGGCTGCAAGGAGGAAGAAGATGCTTTGGGTGAGATGGTGGGACTGGTAAAATCACTTTCTACAAAAATAGAGAAATTTGAGGCAAAGTGTGCTTGTTGCTCTTATGAAGATGCATAGGATATCTTGGTCCTCGATACAGATGTTCTTGTCATCCCTACTTATGAGAAAGAAGTGATTTCAGATACTGGCCAAGAACAAACAACTTGCAATGATTATCCCAACGAAGATGATGAAGAGAAGAGCTCTCCCATGGTTCCTGTTAATGATGATTATGAATCTGACCTTTGGGAAAGCCATGAAAAAGAATAGGGAGAGACAAATGAGAAGTTTATATCCTAACCTGAGCATGTGAGTGAGAAACCATCACCTGAGATCACTCAGCTTGCATCATTCGTTCACTCACTTGCACTTTCTAGAGACATTCAACTGTGTGTGAACAACTATGGGATAGACCATGTTTTCTTCCACCAACCTAGTAAATTTTATCACTCATTCTATGAGCCTATAGGGGAATACATGGAGTTGATTTTCCTCCATGATTTGAAGCCTCCAAGTGTTATCCCACCATTTCCATCTAGAGGAAAGATGAAGGATGTAATCGTTCTGCTATCACGATTGCATCATCTACTATCAATCACTGACAGAGTAAAAGATCTTCCAGTTAAGAAGTTACTTGAATACCTATGGTGGATTTTTTCTTTCGACTAGCACTTTGTATAGATTAGTTAGTTTAGGAGTATACATAAATAAGCACTTGTGGAGCCCATGTGTGTTTATTTTTGTTTTTTACTTATCGGCCTGTAATCCTCAACAAGATTTTTTTTTTGAGTGACTCCATAGCCCAATGCATAAGGCGACTGGAACTTCTTGTTGTTGGAAACTCACAGGGAGAATGCCATACCCTATGGAGCCAAATGTTATCACATGAAATTGTCAAAGTCCTATGGGTTTGTGGCTTCTACGCAAGTCTGTAATTTTTCCTTGTCTCTATCCTTTTCGCAGACCAAGTCTTAATTTTTCCCCTTCATTCGACAAAGTCATTTTTGTTTTCCCCTTTGTGTTTGAGAAATCATTTCCTTGGCCTCTATCACTGATCCTTCTGTCTTCCCAAACCCATAGAGAGTTGTCCAAATCCTTGATCATGCAGGCCGCAACAATGAACACAAAGCACATCTTTCTTAACAATTTGTTTCAGGATTGAAGTATAAGCAAAAGGAATTTTTAATATTTCAGTGGTGAAGATTTGAGGAACAGTCTAGATCAATGACTCACAGGTGTTTGGGAGTGAAAACTTGCCTGAAGTATAGTGCCAGAGAAAAAGGCCCCGAAGTGAATATGAATCGTTGATTTTAAAGGGGACAGGTGGCATTGGATCCAAGACTTCAGGGAAATGAGCTTCTGAAGATTTAAAATGGGAAGTTCTTAGAATCCCGGAAGCCTAAAGTCTTGAAGCATCGAATTTGCCAAAGTTTTCGAAGTGGCCAAAGGCACAAAATGGATATGAGTCATTGATCAGCAAAATCCATGTGTCGTTAGATCCCTAGCTCCGGAGAATTTGCTTGGAGAAAATAAAGTTTGACTATTAAAAGGAACGAAGGCCGATCCATGAAGAAAATTTTGGCCATTGTTTTGAAAGGGAAGACCTGATCCATTTATTTGGAGGGGGAATATTTGAGCCATTGACCGTGAAGCCTCATCCAAGATCATGATATCGACAACCACAATCCATTATGGGAATGCAAATGATCAAACGATAATTTTCTTGAGAGGTCCCACAATTGAAACCATGGTATGTCAAGAGCGATAAGTGGAAAAGGGAGATGGATTGTGAGCCCAAAAGAAGTCTAAATCCAAACCACCTTTGAGCGGCCTCGCAATCATGTGCTCATATAACATCCTATCCAAGAGGAGTGCATGGCCTTCCCTTGAGCATTAAGCTGCGTCACAATCCCGAGAAAAGGTAGTTAATGGAAATGGGGGTGGTAGTTGAGACCTTGTGTCACCCCATAAATGGAAAACATGCAGAGAGTGGCCGTGAAGGAAGAATGCCAATCTGAAGCTTGCTCCTATATGAATTTTCCTGCAAAATGAGTAATTGCGCCTATCTCGCATCTGAAATGAGAAGTCCTTCACAATCCGATAGAGAGGGCGTCAACTAGAAGCTTTGAATGCAGGGTCCCGATCATGCTCCTAGTAGTTGCAAAAGTTATGAGTATATATACTTAATATCAATATTTTGTTATGGTTGATGGTTGAGCAGTGCTCCCATTTTGTAAACTTTTGATGAAGAACACAGGTTCTCTAGTTATGTATTTGTTTTTGAGACATCTTGGTTAATCTAAGTCATCTTTCTTACTCCATCTTATTTGCCTCTCATACTGAGAGAGTTCATGTTTGATTGATTCACATGGATTGTTGTAACTATATTATGATAAATGTCTGATTATAGTACTGTTATGATTTATTTCAGCTTCCTTGAAATTTAAATCCAAGGGGACTTTGTGTTTAAGTTTTTCCTCCCGAGGTTGCTGGAAAATCTGATGTTCATAGTGGACCTCTACACCTTTCTCACTAAATATTCCTCCTACTCACCCTTACTCCAACTTACTGACTGAAGTTAATCAAGACCTCACCTGCAGGTGCATACTAGTCCATTTTTCTGAGTTAAAATGACACCATCTTGAGTCTGCACCCATTTGATCTCTTTAAAACCAACCTATGACATAAAACTCTGATAGGTACTAGGCTTACCTCCAACATAATCTGGAGGTGACTTCTAGTGCTAACAGGTAGATTCCAATTTATAGTATCATTTATTTTAATTAATGCACATAATAAGATTCATCAATTATAGTAATGCATTTTTTAAGGAAATCATTCCAAGATATTGACTATATTTTTGGATTATAGGAGGTATGCTTATTCTTATCATGACATTTGTTCTTCATCTTATTTGAGAGATTCTTATACTCAATAGATAATATTAGTAATATTATAATTTTATGTACCTCGGTGGATGCAATGATACACCCATTTGTGTCTATCATTCTCAACTTAGAATGACTCATGGGTCACAAAACACAATTTATATAAATCAATGACTTAGAGCCTTTTTTTGTTATTATGGAAAGCCTTGGATAAACAAAATTTAACGATTAAGAGAGAAACCATTATGGTGGAAATTTGTATATCTTCATTGAACCACAATTTATAATTTGACATTTTGATCATCATTAGCCATCATCCTCAATTTCGTTCAACAATTCCTTATTCATTAGTTCCTACCCATGAATTGACACACTTATGAAGAACTTGAGCTTAACACAAAAACACCTCTATTGAGGGTCCCTGAAATCCCCTCTTAAGTCATCAATCGAGTTCAAAATTTTAATAAACTTTGGAGGGAGGTGTTAAAAGTTAGGAATCCTTATCCCTTTTGGGAGGATTTTCTGAAACTCCAACTTGTAAGGAATGAAATCCCTTCATATCTTCCATGTTATGAGGAAAAACTTGATTCCAATGGAATGATGATGACATGTAGTTTTTTTATTTTCATATTTAAATTAAATATATATTTTTTATTTTGTTCTAAAAATTACTAATAGATTTTTATCCCCCCATTATAAAGATTCTAAGAGAAAAAACAATAGTGTAAAAGTTACATAACCAAAATATTAGAAAAATATATTTGAAACACATGTATGTTTACTCTTAAAAATGGTATTTATATTTCTTCGATTTACATAAATGAGAGAAAAGAATTTGTCTAAACACAATGACATATAATATGTGATTCAAAGATTAATTAGACAACTTTGAAAAATAATGGAAAATGTAATTAATAAAAATAAAAATAAAAAATAAGAAATGTGGGATAAAATTCATGTTCTTAGTTTTTTCTAAAAATACAAAGAAAAATATATAATAATTTTTTTTGAGACATTCAATGAAATTTGAAAATATATTATTAGAAAAATAATTACCTACAAATTGTTTTTTATTGTATAAGAAAATATTCACGAAGCTTATATAAATTTCGAAGATTTCTATTTAAAAAATATGAAAAAAAAATTGTATTATCACATATTTTAATAGAAAGTGAAACACACCCTCATTGATTCACCCTTTTACGAGGTGAAAGTTCTCCTAAAGAGGCTTATGCACAATAATAACATCACATAATAGTTAAATGAAAATATACAGATGTTATCTTATCTTTAAGATCTAGATCTTAGCTTACGCATCTAGATTTACAAAAAGTTTCTTTGATGGAAGTATTCCCTACTCATATAGAAGTTTGAGCAAACTCAAGTTTTTGGGTTGAAAATAAGCCTACAAAGCTTATTCCTTTATAGCCATAAAATCTCTCCATCATATATACATTCAAGTTTTTAGGTTGAAAAGAATCGCATAGAACTTATTCCATTGCTATTAAGCTGTTATAAGTTAGGCTACATTTTTTTTAGATATAAAAATAGTTTATACGTTGAGAAACAATCAAACAAACTTTAACAAGATATGTTCGGTAAATACATCTCTTTATATTTATAAAAATATAAATACCATTAATATATAAAAATATAAATACCATTAATAATAGGCAATATGAATTCTCTTATCTCTCTATTTCAACTTCCCTACGTTTACTCTTATCTGGAACTATCACTAATGCTAATCATGTGCTACCTCTCAATGCCCTCAAAAAATAATAAAAAAAATATGTACCCCACACTAAAAATTAAGAAAAAAAAAAAGTGTGTACCAACACTAAAAATAATGTGGGAAACATTAAATAAATGAACCGAGGAAATCAATGTGTAAAAAGTGTGTACCCAACACTAAAAATAATGTGGGAAACATTAAATAAATGAACCGAGGAAATCAATGTATTGTAGATGCGCCGTAAAAATAAATAGAAGAACACCATGCCAAAGTCGATGCATTGTGAAAATAAACAAAATAACGTCATGTTGAAATCAATATGATGTAAAAATAAACAGGAAAATCATTCTAAAACGAATGCACCATTTAAAAGAAAAAATGTAAGAAACCATGCCAAAAAGAATTAATGATAAAATAACAACATAACATAATCCCGTGTTGAAATTAATGCACTATACAAACAATTTAGTGAATATGTTAGTCAAACACCACCATGACATGCGTAGTGATGGATGAGTGGAGAGACAATATGAGAAAATATATCTTTTGATAAAAGCATATGTGACTCTTAATTTTTCATTTAATCACTATTCACATATTTTTGCTGCCATATTTCTTAGCCACTCCATTTGGAGAATAAAAGTCGTTCCATTACGAGGCTATAAACTAATCCTAAATTTTGGTTCATGTTCTTTGTTTGGTAGAGGAGACTTATTGGTATGGGAAAAACTCTCTTGGTCAATTATGTAGGTATGAAGGTCTACTTAAAGAAAAAGCCCAATTAAATTTTCCTTTATCTTGATGGATAAACCCTCTAGATTATAGCCCTATTATTATTAATGATTTTATGACATCAAATTAAAATGTAGAATGAAATCTATAGAAATGCCATTATAATCTAAATGTACATAGATAGATATAAAAACTACAAGATGTTATAAAATTGAAATAAAAAGAATACAAATAATCATAGAAAGTAGCTTATTGTTAACTAATTGCAAAATTTGGAAATAACTAATAGAAAATCAAGGAGAAAATAATGGTTTAAACTAAAAATCACACTTCCATAACCAAGTCTTATCACCATGATTTAAAACAAAAGTAAGAACATACCATTAATACATATGATTAGTCTATAGTAAGTATCTCTACCAGATGAATGCAAAGAGTAGCCTCAATAATGACATACACTAAAATTGATTTCAATAAACAAGGTGGCGAATAGGCTTTTCAATTCCAAAATGTAATATAGTTTACATGCCAAAATTCCTTTCCCCTTTGATTTTCATGATATTTATTCAAAGGAGAGTAAAGAAGAAGATAAAATGATTCATCTACTTGACTCTTGGTGTACTATGTCTAAGTTTAGGGAATTTCTCCTACTACTAATTTGTTTAAAATATAATTTTTCAAGATTCAAAAAATTCTCAATTTCATGATTATGTTAATACTCATGTTACTTTATTGTTAACTCATAAATTAATAATTTACTGTCAAAATTAATTAGTATTTTGTTTAGCTTAAGAATGATTCAGTTTATCAAGTTGATATTCCCTATCTTGATTGTAATGTAATCCTTTATATTTTCTAAGGTGGAAAACAAAATATTTTCCATGGCTAGCCTTTCCAATTTTTAATGTTGTTTTAATATTCTTCTCACTTCTAGGAAAAATAATAAGTTATTTTTTCCAAAGAATGGAAACCAACATTTTTGATAATTAATTCTACTATATTCTAAACTTGATGTAATTATGCAAATGAGTCATTTACTTCTTTATGTAGTTTGTTGCTTGATGGTTTCTAGCTACTATGTCCTACATCATTTAGTAGGATATCCTATTTACTCATCTCAAGGATTTTTGGGATTTTTGTTGGTGGTTCTATATGATCTCTTTGCCATCGTTTTACCTATTCAAACCATGCTTGTATGCACCTTTCAGATTATTTCGATTCTTAAATAATGTTATTCAATAGAAGCAACTCAATGCTTTGTATTTGAATATCTTGTAATTTTTCATAAAAAAGTTATTTGAACTAAATTTATATCATCGTGGATCTAAAGGGTGTAATATTTAAATACATTGGCATTACCTTTTTCATCATGATAATATTCCACTTGATGCTTTAAGAACTCTATTTGGTTCTACAATCTTGTAGTTCGTTGATATTGCCTTCAATGTGATTATGTTTTCTTGAGAAAAGTCCATATTTTCTCTTACCATTTCTATAGGATCTATATCTATAAAATCAATGATCATCAATGATGGGCACTTATGTAGGTACCACTAATTTTTTTATCAACTATAAGCATTCCTTTCCTGTGCATTTACCTAACAATTTGTTTTCTCTTACCATTCAAGAAAATGTTTCTAATCTATCCACTTCATTACTTAACATTGGGATGAACATATCCCCTCCTATGATAAATCTATACACTAGAATAGAAAACATTCTTGAAAGAGTCTGTATGAACCATTCAACCGATTCTCTTCTATTACATCTATTTTGTCTTGATCCTGCTCATTCTTTTTTTCTTTTTTCCTCCACTCTATGTTTCCTCTTAACTTCTTTGATTTCACATTTCCTCCTTTATATTCTTCTCCACTTATTTATCCTCTTCATTCTCTTTTATTCATCCCCTTTTTTCTTTACTTTAGCTTCCTCTAATTTTTCTTTATTCTTGTTTTATTGTTCAATCCTTTTCTTTTTTTCCTCTACTTTTACAACAACTTTATCTCTATCTTCCTTCTCTATTGTTTGAGATTTATATTCCTCTAACTTTGTAGGTACTTCTATAATTTCTTTATTCCTTTTTTCATCCACTTCAACCTTTTTAACCTATATGGAATCAATTTCTGTAGCTATCTTTTTTATGTATTATTTTCTCTTTCTTCTACTTCTACATGTTATTGTATCAGATTTTGAAATTTCTCATGTCAAGAATCAACTATTGAACTCCTAAAATTCATTCTTTAATTATTGTAGTTGAAAGATATACCCACATAATTTCAATGTGTGTCTACCACACCTACTAGGTTATGCATCTCAAATGTTTCCTTTTTGAATTTATAAATTTCCATTGTTCTCATGCTAACCTTTTCTACACAAAATTAGTTACCCTGAACACATTGATGTATTTTGAATTCCTAAAATTCATTCTTTAATTATTGTAGTTGAAGGATATACCCACATAATTGCAATGTGTATCTACCACACCTACTAGGTTATGCATCTCAAATGTTTCCTTTTTGAATTTATAATTTTCCATATGTTCTCATGCTAACCTTTTCCACACAAAATTAGTTAACCTGAACACATTTATGTATTTTGAATACTGAGGGAATAATCTATTCTTTTGTTGATCCAAGAAAGAATTAAAAACATGAAAGGTTGTCTGATAGGTAGTTTTTCAATTTTAGCCCTATCCAGATCATGGACTAGAAAAGAATGGAGAGCTTTGATTGCTCCATAAACTCTAATGTAGGTGGAGTGCTCATCCAACTACCAACCACTGATTCATTGTAAGACTTATATTTATTCCTCTGATAATCACATACATTTCTTGTAGTATATCAATTCATACAAAGGGGTTATAAATTGGTCACAAATATACGTGTAATTATGTATTGTGATGCACCATACAACAAAATAGTATAATAATAGAAAGAGAAGTAACTCCACACCTTGAGAATGAGACAAAAGAATGAATAATAAGCCTCTTCCAAGGGGCACCTCCTTTTACATTATAATAAATTCAACATGACATCCTATCTAAAAATATGTCTCCTTGGTATATATAAGAGACAAAGGGTACAATTAGAATTAAGGGCTCTAGTCGATGATTAAATGACCTAATTTACCAATAAGGACAACACTAATATAATAAGAGAAATATAATAGATCAATATATAGGGAATAAATTGACCCTCCCCTTCAAACACATGTTTCCCTCTCTAGATGATTATCTATGGATGTCTATGAACAACTCATCTTCTCACACCACCTTTAATATTAGTAGGTTCTTCCACTTGATGATGTACTCAATAGTTTCTCGATTTCATGGTTTCTTGATCATTATTTCAAGGACTATTTTGGGTTCTAGTATGATTTTACCTTCTTCATTAATCTTTGGTAAAAAAATATGAACTGGTATCTTGTCATTGATTACCTTATTTAATAAAAAACCATGGAAGACAAGATGTACACGTGATGATGGATTATCCAGGTGGATCTTAATGGTCATCTAAATTTTCCATTGAATCAATGTTTTCATGATATTCACCCTTTTGATGGGGAATGCGATGTAATTCCATATCCATTTGTTAATTATATTCATCATGTAATGATTTCATAATGGTCTTATGTACATGCCTACAATGTCAATGCACCTGATCCCATTATAGCTTTGTAGTTAAGAGTGCTTGGGCTAGAGTAGTACTAGGCTGGGTGACCTCCCAAGAAGTCTTAGTGTTTTACATGCCTATGGAATTTTGTAAACTCAGAACAATTTATCCCACATGTATCATCGGAAATATTCTCCTTTCACTCTCTCATATATAATTGAGGTGAAGGAGGTTCTTCAAGCATGCAATGGAGTGTGACGTAAATCTTATTGCGAATGAAGTATAGCCAACATCTCTTTCTCTTTAGTGATCAACTACCACCATTCTAGCAACTTCATTTCACTCTGCATTTTTTATAGTTCATGCATATTTCATTCATTAATATAAATTGAGTATTATTGTATCTCTATGTTTCTATCAAATTTCTATGTTTCATTTCATTCCCACATAAATTTGTATCAGTGGTATTAGAGTAGCCTAATCATCATTTCTCGATGCATGTTCCTATCGAGGTTAGGGTATAGAGATTTGGGTCTCTATCTAGTTACACTTGAGGACAACCACTCTCGCCAACCCAAGAAACCTCCCATGGTGAAAGAAAAGAGAAATTATGGAGTAGGAGATCCTTTCAAGATGTTGCTTGAGGAATCCCTTGTGCAAAAGAGGAATGAGATGATGGAAAACTTTGTTAAGAGACTTCAATGACTAACAATGGAAGCTGAGGCATCTTCAACAAGAAGCCATTTTGGAGGTGTGACACCCTTCAAGGTACAAGTCAATTTTTATATCCCCTTATTTGAAGGCCAGATAGATGCAAATGATCTAGAAAAATGGTTGAATCTACTAGAAGGTTATTACTTTGTCCAAAAAATTTATGACAATGAAAAGATCATATTCATGATCCTTAAATCCCTTACCCATGTTATATCTTGGTGGAAAGGTTACTATGAGAGGTACACCAAGGATGAATCTTTCATTTTGGAGAGAACCCACATGGGAAACCTTTTTTGATAATCTCAAGGAATATTTCTACCTCGTTGGAAACTATGATGACTAGTACATGAGATGGAAAACTATGAATTAGGAAAGGGACTAGACAGTTCGAGAGTACAATAACATATTCCATACCACATGCTCAAAGTTAGGTATTAGACAATCTGAGTGGCACCTAGTTCTGATGTACTATTGTTTCCTACATAGCTACATCCAAATAGATGTGGATTTCCTGGAAATTTGTTCACTGGGAGCTACTTATCGATATGCAGTAAAAATCGAGAATAAATTCAAGTAACGAAGTAAGTGGGATTTTGGGTTTTCAAATATGCCACAACCTTAACTCAAAGAATGAAGGAAAAATAAAGGAGAGTTCATATCAAGAAAATCACTCTAAGTGTTACGGGATAAATCTCAAAGTGATCTCACTGAATGAATAATAAGGTCTCCCTAGTATATTCCCTTGGTCCTAGATAGAAGAGGGTTTATACTTATATGGTTATTCTATATCTATATTCAAACACGTAGATTCGTTACTAACATAAGGAGTGGTGAATATTGCATACCTTTCTCACAGATTGTCCTTCACATATCCTAGTTGTTGTAGTCCTGAAACTCCAACTCCAAGCTCCACAACCTACTTCATGCATACAAAATACAAGAAATACCACTCTACCTCTCTACTTTGGATTATAATCTTGAATCTATTTTTAATATAATAAGATCTATAATAGAATGAATTTGATCTAAAAATTTATGAATTTAACACAAATGATGTGGAGGAAAACCATTCATATATTGATAATGTAGAGAAATTACATTATACATACCTTACTGATCATGTTTCCTCCTATTTACAGGTTCTTGATGATCCTCCTTATCCTCTTGAGATTTTCTCTCTAGTTTGACAACATAACCACCCTGAAAAATCTTATCCCCGTCTCCTTGATTTGGCCTCTTCTTATAGGATTCTAAAAGAGATTGGAGATATGATTCATGACATGTGAATTAGGTGGATACAAGTCATATATAGGTGGATACAAGTCATGCATAGATTGATAGCATGTGAACTAAGAAATTATAAGTCATAGATAGTCTTGGTGGCATGTGAACTAAGCAATTACAAGTCATGAACGAGTTTCATTCTTAATTATGAGTTTTTTCCAACTTATTATGAACTTTTTCTCTATTATGAGATTTTTTCTCAAGTTCTCTGCTCAATTATGATGCTTGCCTGGTGTTTGATGTTGTTGTGCTCCTGATTTGATCTGTCCAGTTGCTCTAGAAGGAGTCTTTCCCTGACCCCCAATATTTATTTCCTCCTCAACTGTGAGGGATTTCCTAACTGCATCACGTAACGTCTAAGGCATTAGGATCCTTACCTTCACACAAATTTTGAATTTAAGGCTAAACACAAACTTTTTTAGCTTTAAATTCTTTCTGTTCAGATATGGAGCATACCTAAGTAGATCCATGAACCTAGCTTCATACTCTGGCACTGTATGACTACCTTTTCGTAAGGCATTGAACTCATTAAGTTGGTGCTCAATGAATTCCTCAAACAAATACCTCTCTCTAAACAGTTCCTCGAACTTCTCCCATGACATGTATTCAATGGCTACGTTTACTTGAGGTAGGAGTGTCTTCCACCAAAGTAGAGAACTCCCTTTCACTTGCAATACTGCCCTGTGATCCTTCATTCTGGAAGTGTAATCACGAAATGCGAAGCACATCACCATGTTCTCCAACCATGCCTTAGTTGCTAATCCATCTTGGTTACCCTAAAATCAAGAAGCTTCACCTTCTCGAGTTCTCTTTGTATACTAATACTACTAGTTGGTCCGGACTAGGAACCCTCATTGAGAACAAATGCTCTACCCTTGTATCGATTTAGGTGGTTGATCAACGTCTTTCACATCCTTTGGAAGGATTTCATCATACCTACCACATCTCCAGCAACAACCTTCTTCTGCTCAATCGTATGCTCATCTCCTTGAAGGTTAGATCCCTCTGGTGTGGATACTATTGGAGGTGTCATACCTCTTCCTCTAGAACCTCTTCTTCTACTTCCTCTGCGTCCTCTAACCATGATTACCTGCATAGGAAAATTTCAAAAATAATTAGGGATACATATTTTAATCATTTAATTTTAATCAAAGTGGAAGACATAACAATCCAGTGTCGCAAGGTTGAACCTGCTCTAATACCATATGTAACGTCCCCTCCATTACGACATCAATGTAAGTGAGTACAATAGTGGTAATTTTTTTTTTGAAACATTATATAGAACAAGTGATATGTGACACAAACATACATGAAATTTTTGTACATTATATTATCATCTACATCATTACACAATAAGAATAAAATGCAATGTCATGATATTAATATATCTATTATATCACATCATTATAAAAATATGTCTATTCGTCCACCTACGCTGCAAAGTTAGGACCTCCAAGACACATAATCAATGCTCAAGTCTACGATTCATCCGATTTATTTTGAGCATTTAAGATCTCACGACTCGCGATTGTTCTTAAGAACAAGGAAATATCTAATTCTCTTAACCAATCCTAGTCTAACAATCAAGCCTAGAATTCAACGTTTAATAATTGGAATATAATTCACTTGCTCAAGAATGAACAACAATATTTTACGATCTACTTAACATACTATATTGAGTCTAAAATTTTACCAAGACATAACAAACGTTTCAAGTAAAATTCATCGCATCAATTAATTACGATATGCAGAATTCGTACTTAAACATCAATAAAGACGTAGGTGATGAAATTCGATCTATTCAATTTAAACATTGCCAACATCATTAGGATTTAAGATCAATAATTTCTTAAAGTGCTTAAAGTGCCACAATCAAGTCAATCAATTAAACACTAATGATTACATTATTTAACTCATAAATATTAAATCATTAATACAATTCCTTACAATAATTTATTGAAGATAACAAAGTTTTAACTGTTATGTACATTCCTAAATATCCTAGTAGGAAGGTCTAAGACCCTCAGATATCCTTCAATCATAATATGCAACATGAATTATTGTTAATACTTTTCAATAAAGATTATTTAATTGATATCCTAGTAGGAAGGTCTAAGACCACCCTCAGATATCCTTCAATCATAATATGCAACATGAATTATTGTTAATACTTTTCAATAAAGATTATTTAATTGGTTTACTAAAAATTCACTTCAAAAATATCGTGAAATAATTTTCACTCCATCCTAAGTGCATTGTAAACTAAGTTCTTTGATGTCCTACGTAAGGTACTCTTAGAATAAATTTAAAACAAAGAAATCACATACGTGTATAATTTAAATATTTCTTTTACATACTTCTGTCACAAGTTATTTTTCTTATAACATCGTAATTATATCCTTCACTAAGATAGTCATCAAACCTTGAAGTCTTATAATACATGTTATATTATCTTATCCTTAGTACATCCAACGCCAATTATTACCACTCTTTATTTTCATTTTAATTTAAACAATTTGAATGGTCTTGGCGCTATAATATTAAATACATCATGTATAAATTAATAATTAATAAATTATGATAATACAACATTGACTTCACTTATTAACAACAATAAGTGGTGGTTAACATTAGTCCTTTTGACTTGATTCGTATTAAGAAGAGACTCTAACGTCCAATGGAAGTGTAATGACCATACTTCTATAATCTAAAGACAAAAACTCAATATGCACAATGCTATTGTAGCGATCTGATACGTTCTAATTTCAAGGATTTTAGTTTTAATGGAAACCACCATATATATTATATTTTTGTTCATAGTGCATGAACTAAATATGCAACGATCCTATCTAATACCATTCTCCAATTGTAAATCAATTTTTATAACAAATAACAAATTCCTAGCTTTGGATTTACGAATAAAAGGAAATTGTCAATACAATTTATAGTTATGGGTTTTTTTTTATGACGGGGCAGTTCAATTGGTAAGTGCCGTGATATGAAGTTTCATGAGGTTTCGATTTCAAGTCTCCGAACTAAACTTCTGTGTAGCGGGTGGGGAAGCGTAGATACACCGGAAAGTTATAGTGGTAACAGTTGGATAACACAACCACGTATAACACAAGTAAGTGCCCAACTAATTATTGATTCCACCCACCATTAAAAAAAAAGTTATAGGTTTTCCATCTATTAAGAGACTTCATAGCTTTAATATCCCACACATGCAATTAAAATGCAGATATCAAACAATCTCACTTCGAAATAATGGAGAAAGCGTTAGTTGTAAGTGTCAGTTATAAGCGCCAGTTGTAAGCGCCAGTTAGAAGAGTCAGTTCTTAGTTAAGAGTCCAGTCGTCTTTGGTTTGCATGTAACAAACTCGAGAGAGTCTTTTCCTATATAAATAAGTAATCTGTCTTCATTTAATAATACAGAAGTGAGCGTAGCCTCACTGTGGTGTTTTGCTCGTATATTTTAACTTGGTATCAGAGCCACAGGAGTAAGGTGCGTATATTCTTGAAGTTCGCAGGTCCCTCCTCTGGTAGGGTGCGGGGGCATACTACTCGGCCCTCACACGCATAGAAAACGGAAAAATTCCCGTAGGCCAAGATAGCGTTACAGTGCGGAAATATTTGGACATTCCCACAGTCGGAGTACTCGAGAGCTGCGAACTCCTCGTAATCCAATAAATCATGAGGTGCGAGAACTGCGAACTCCCCCCAGTCAAGTAAGTCGTGAGTTTTATTGTGGATTTGCATGAGTGAGCGGCTAACTGAGTTTGCTTGCGAATTTCCATGCGTGAGCCGACGGGAGAGAGAGACGCCCCATCTCTTTGCTGCGTGAGACTCGTTGTGAGATTGAAG
This sequence comes from Picea glauca, assembly GCA_000966675.3. Classification (NCBI taxonomy): domain Eukaryota; kingdom Viridiplantae; phylum Streptophyta; class Pinopsida; order Pinales; family Pinaceae; genus Picea; species Picea glauca. Next base: position 903,097 of record JZKD02S1593685.1, read on the forward strand.
CACGAGCCTCGGAGGAGTGCAGCGAAAGTGTGAGCTAGTAGCATTGGAGTGGTTTCTCGTTCAAAGAGAAGGAAATGGAGGTCGGAGGCAGTCCACTCCACGCGTCCATTAGTGGTTCAATATTTTCATGGATTGAGATTTACCCACGAGTGGTTGCTACATTCAATCAAAGCATGAGTTTGTTGTTATTCTTCATACATTTTGTTTGAGCGTGAGTTTTAGGGAGCTTTGAAAAAAGGGAAAGGAAAGAGTTTTAATCGTGAAGGAGTTAATTTTTTATTACTAAAGTGTGAGGTGAAAATGGTAGAGGGAGTTATAAGTATTTTTTTTAATTTAAAGTGGATATTTAAAAGTGAATGTATGTGGAGGATTGAAGTTTATTAAAGTGGACATTTTTGAAGTGGATATTTTTTTTTTTTAATAAGAGAGGTGAAGTTTATTTTGGAGGTTATTATTTTAAAGTGAATTTTTTAAAAGTTTTTTTTAAGGAGGGAGTTATAAGTTTTTTTAAAAAGTGGAGATTTTGGATATTAAGGTGGATGCATGCATTAAGTTGACAATAGAAATATAGTTGGATCAGTGGACTCAAAAGGCAGAGCGACGGACTGCTCAACACTCAACAAAAAGTTGCATATCCTTGGTGATTTTCTTGCAGAGACTAAATTGCAGCAATGGCGAATCCGCTGGCAGAGACCTACCTCAACGAAGCCAACAAGTTAGATGGCTCGAACTTCATTAACTGGAAATTCAAGATGCAGACACTCATGGAGGGCTATGGTGTCTGGAACATTGCGAATGGAACTGAATTGAAACCTGTTGCGGCTGCAGGTGCGACAACAGCATAGATCCAAGACTGGGAGAAGCACGAAAATAAGGCAAAGGTATTGTTGCGCATGTCAATTAAAGATAGCATAATTCCACATATTAGAGACGCTACAACTTCTGCTGAAACATGGACAACTCTTAAAGATTTGTATGAAACTAGCAACACAAATCGCATTTTGTTCCTGAAAACTAAATTGCTAGGCATTAAGATGGATGGAAATGAATCTGTTAGTTCATTTTTGGGTCACATTAAAGAGGTGAAAGACAAGTTAGTAAATATAGGGGAAACTGTTTCTAATACTGATCTAGTGACTCTTACCTTAAATGGTATGCTAGAAGACTATCATATGTTCATAACAGGTCTTGCAGCAAGGGAGAAACCTCCTACGTTTGAAGAACTGATAGGTATTTTGCTGCAAGAGAAAGAGAGGCACGGGAATCTGAAGCCTCTGAGTAAAGATTTGACACTGTGGTCAAATAATAGATCTGCGAGAGGAAGATCAGGAGTGAGAGGCAGAGGAGGCGGTTCATGGTAGAGAGGCGATTCATGGCAGAGAGGCAGTTCATTGCAGAGAAGACAATCTCCAAATAGAGGTATGCAATCTGATAGGAATAAGGAAAAGAGTTGTTTTTATTGTGGTCGACCTGGACATATGGTTAAACACTGTCATAAGAAGAAAAGTGATGAGGCTAGGAATAAACCTAGAACACATTCATGTCATTATGCAGAAAAATCTTCAAATCAAGATCACAGATTATTTATTGCTAGTAATGATATTAATGAACCCCCAAATTTTGACTCACAGGATCTTAGGCTATTTGTGTCTAACGCTGCTTTATCTTCTGAAATGGATGATTCTGATGCCTAGTTTGTGGATTCCGGAGCATCAGTACATATGACTTGTAATAAAAATTTGTATGCTAATTTCAAAGAAACTCATAATGGTGCCAGCATATATCTTGGAGATAACCGTGCTCATCAGATCAAGGGATATGGAGACATTCCTGTGAAATTGCTGAATGGTACTGTTCATCACATTCGCAATGTGGTGTATGTGCCAGGAATAAAGAAAAATTTGATCTCTGTGTCCACCATTACAGATCAGAACTTGAAGGTTGAATTCTTCAAGAA
>JZKD02S1593685.1:906519-925096 GCA_000966675.3 Picea glauca
CCCATTGGATGCAAATGGATATACAAACCCAAGTTTAAATCAGATGGTAGTATAGATAAGTATAAGTCTAGACTGGTTGCAAAGGGGTATTCACAAACAGAAGGTATTGATTATGATGAAACATTTGCACTAGTAGCTAAATTGAATACTATCAGAATGTTAATCGCCTTAGCTACAGAGTATCATTGGAAGTTGCATCAGTTAGATGTTAAATCTGCATTTTTGAATGGTGAGTTAAAGGAAGAGGTTTACCTTACTCAACCTGAAGGTTTTGTTGAAAAGGGGCAAGAAAAATTAGTGTGTAAGTTAAAGAAATCATTGTATGGACTAAAACATGCACCTAGGTCATGGTATGTGATGCAGGAGTATCGCCCACGTCAAGCAAGCCAGCGCAAAAGCGGGAGACAGTTGGACAAGCCAGCACAAATCTCTTTTTGAAAGCACCTTGATATTGTTGCACAAACATTAATGTGTTGATTTGATGAAGCACAATTTGTATATTGTAATGGACCTTGAGCAGATAGCTCACATCCTTGGGTGGATGAGGCATTTAATAGATTTAATGTAAAGTTAGATAGGAATTTAATTCTAGATTTGATAGCTTTTAGAGCTCAAGAGGGAGAATGGAATATAGACACCCTCCTTTGTACATTGTAATATTATCAACAGGAGCAAGAAGAGAAGAGCAACAGAGAAGTGTATGAAGAATCTCCATGTACAGATATTGAATTAATAGAAAAGATTTGATTCAATTCCATGGTTGTGTTATTCTCTGTGTATTGTTGATATTATGCTCATGAATGTTTGCTTCTTGTCATACATTTTCTTTTATACGCTGTGTATGTGATTTCATGGTTGAATTTGAGACTGTGAGAACGAGGAGTTAGTTTCAATTGTTTCTCTATCTTGAACCAGAGAATTTCTGCAAGGAGAGCAGTTGAATTTGTCCGCAATGAGTGCGTGACTGTAGGGTTCGATTAGGGATCACTTTTGTTCTAAGCTCTTAGAAGTGCAGATTTAGCACCAGAGTCGTGCAAGGCGTGCGCAGGCTGGACAAAGACTCAGAGTTGCGATTCTGAGGAAAGAGGTTGAAGGATTTCTGCTGCAGGAGTGCGCAGGTTTGAAGACTTCAACACTTAGCATGTTTGAAGATTTGCTGCAAGGAGTGCATGCAAGAACTTCTTATTGAGGGAATTGAAGTCGTCGAAGCTCAGGAGAGATAGGCCTTCAAGGTTGTTGAAGGGTAGCGAAGAGAAGTTGTGTGAGCAGGTTGAACGGAAGAGTCGTAGGTTGGCAAACAAGTTTCGTGGAGAGACATTTCTTGTTCGTGGATTGCGCAGGAGAAGAGTGGACGGTCAATATTCTTCATGGGAAATCCGCGAGTTTCCATGGATCATTGGATCTCTCGGGATTGAAGGAGACTACATTGCAGGTGTGGAGAAATATTCGAATCTCAGAAGGGTAGGAGCTATCGATCGGGATCACAAGGAGCGTTGGATCTACTCGTGTATCGGCACATCGGGAATTCTTGAGGTAAGACTCCAACTCTTCGAAGCGGAACTTGCGATATAGCGAGACGTGAAGTCCCAACGATTGTGTGGATAGTGTGGTCGACGACAAGGTGATGTGACAGGTGATGCGAGATATCGGCGTATCGACATCTCGGATATCGGGAGTCGAAGAAGGAGTCGTTTGGTTACGCGAGTAGAGAAGTCGCGAGGAAGCGAGATCGAGGGTCTCGGCCTTTCGGCGCATCGGGTATCGGAGGTTGGAATATCGAGTGGTTGGTGTCGCAGGTTGCAAAGACGTGATAAGACCGAAGTTCTGATAGCAGAGGGAGGAAGTCAGTGCTGCCTGATATCTCGGGACTCGGGGATTCAAGGACCCAGGGACCATTAGAGAACTTGTGAAGTAGCGAAGTTTCGATCCTCCGACAAATCAAAGAAGGAGGTTTGCGTGGAAAAGAAACTATGGGTGCAGATCTTCCGATTAGGAGATAGAAGAACCGAGAAGTTCTTCGAGCCGTGGGAAAGAGAAGGTCCTGGAAGGGGCGATCATGCTCCGAGGAGTGCGGTTGGCGTCAGAGTGGTATCAGAGTGGGAATATCTTTTTCTTTCTGTAGTAGAAGAGGAAGAGTGATTTCACCATGTCCCCAAGAAGAGAAAGGAAGTCACCATATCCCGAAGATAGGGAGGTGCGGAGAAGAGGTAGGCCAGCAGGAAATCCAGAAATGGAGCAACAAATGATAGATCTCCGAGCAAGGCTTGAGGAAATGGAGACAGCCCAAAGACGCAGAGTTGGTGTTGGGGATCTTAGTGATTCCGAAGTTGAAGAGGAAGCTAGACATGAAGAGGAGGTCACAACAGAAGATGCATCGACCGAGCCGTTGATCAAAGCCATTGCCAGGATGGGTGCGAAGGCAAAAATGAACATTCCAGTCTATGAAGGGAATCTGGATGCAGAGGAGCTGCCAGATTGGATTAGAGCTCTTGACACATACTTCGATTATGAGGATATCGAAGAATATAAGAAAGTCAAACACGTTGTTACGCGCTTGAAAGGACATGAAACATTATGGTGGGACAAGCTACAAGTTGATAGGCACTGCAAAGGCAAGCAAAAGATCAAAAGCTGGGATCAAATGATCGCGAAGATGAAGGCGAAGTTCATCCCAAGGGATTATCAAATCACTCTGTTCAGGAGAATGCAAAACCTGAGACAAAAGTTGATGATGGTAAAAGAGTATACCGAGGAGTTTTACAAGATCAACATCAGAGTAGGTCATCGGGAGAGCGATGATGAGAAGGTGGTGAGATATCTGAATGGCCTGAGATATGACATTCAGGATGAGTTGAGCATGGTAACCATCCAAACAGTTGAGGATGCTTACTGGATGGCTCAGAAAGCCGAAGAGAAGATGAGCCGCAAGCAAGGTCAGCAAGGGCGAGGCAGGAGTCAGCTCAGAGGCAAGGTAGTTTCCCAGGATAGGTTCCATAAACCCAAGGAGGAATGGAAGAAATCTCAGGGTAAGATTGAGAGAGGTGGAACCTCACAACGAGGATAGAAATATGCTAAGCAGAGGGGACAACATAATGAGAAAAGAGGAGATTATGTTGATGCAAACACTCTTCCTCGTACTAGAGGTCGAGGTAGAGGAAGAGGTGGCATTATCACATGTTTTACATGAGGAAAGAATGGGCACAAGTCATTCGAGTGTCCAGAGAAAAAGAAGGATAGTGGGGAAGCTCACATCACTGAAGCGCAGAGGCGTGATGTCGAGAATGAAGACACCGAAGCAGGAAGGTCACTGACGGTGCATAAAGTTCTTTTAACACCTGAGAAGGAGGTGGAGGATACACCTCAGAGGACCAGACTTTTCAGAACCACATGCAAGACCAAGGAAAGAAAGTGTAAGGTTATTGTGGACAGTGGGAGCATTGATAATATCGTTTCGACTGAGATGGTGGAGAAACTGGAGCTAGAGACAACCGATCAGCTGAGTCCAAATAAAGTATCATGGCTATAGAAAGGACATTAGGTGAGTGTCACTAAACAGTGTTTAGTTGAATTTAAGATGGGGGAATATAAGGATAATATCTTATGTGATGTCATTCCCATGGATGTATGTCATTTATTGCTGGGTAGACCATGGAAATATGACAAAAATGTGATTCATGATGGGAGGATGAACACATATACCCTGGAGAAGGATGGGAGGTCACATACGTTGCTTTCAATAAAGGATAAAGAAGTGAAGTCAGAAGTAAACAACACAATACTTCTCATGAGTGGAAAGGAACTTCTCACAGAAATGGAGAAGAAAGAAGAACCACAATTCTTTGTTGTCAGAAAGCCGAGGATTGTTCTGACTAGCACAAGAGTGGATGACTTTCCAGATGAGATTCAGGAACTGCTGGAAGAGTTCGCTGACATCATCGTGGACAAATTACCTCATTCGTTGCCACCGATGATAAGTGTGAGTCATCACATTGATCTCATACCAGGAGCCAGTTTTCCGAACAAAGCCGCGTACATATAGACGCCACAAGAAAATGAGGAGGTCAAGAAGCAGGTCTAGGATTTGTTGGACAAAGGATTGGTCAGAGAAAGCTGAGTCCATGTGCTATTCCAATAGTGCTCAGTTCGAATAAAGATGGAGGCTGGAGAATGTGTATAGATTCAAGAGCGATCAACAAAATTACCATCAGGTACATATTTCCACTGTCGAGAATGGATGATCTGATGGATTGCCTGAGTGGGGCAAATTATTTTTCAAAAATTGATTTGAAGAGCGGATATCATCAGATTCGCATGAGGGAAGGTGATGAATGGAAGACAACATTCAACACAAATGAAGGTTTGTACAAATGGCTGGTCATGCCATTTGGTTTGACAAATGCGCCGAGCACATTCATGAGGCTGATGAATGAAGTCCTGAGGGAATTCATCAGGAAATTCATCATCGTATATCTGGATGATATACTGATTTTAAGAAAAACAAAAGATGAACATTTGAAGCATTTGGCCATTGTGATGAGGAAACTACAGCAGGAAAAGTTGTTGATTAATATGAAGAAGTCCTCATTTATGAAGACAGAGCTCATTTACTTTGGGTTCATCATTTTGGCGAATGAATTGAAAATGGATCCAAGTAAGGTGGAAGTGATTAAGAATTGGCCATCACCGAGAAATGTTTTCGAGGTGAGAATTTTCCATGGTTTCGCTAGTTTCTACCGAAAGTTCATTAGGAATTTCAGTGGGATTAGTGCAGCAATGATGGACATGGTGAAAAAGCGGCACAAGTATTTTCATTGGACAATGGAGGTTGAGAAGAGATTCAATCTGTTGAAGCGGAAGATAACAGAGCAACCAGTGTTGGTGTTGCCAGATTTCAAGAAGACATTCCAGGTGAAATGTGATGCAAGAGGATATGCTATAAGAGCGGTCTTAAGTCAGGAGGACAGGCCAGTTGCATATTTCAGTGAGAAACTAGATGACGCAAAGCTGAAATACTCCACGTATGATCAAGAGTTGTATGCCATCATACAAGAGCTTAAGAAGTGGAGGCATTACTTGATCCCAAAAGAATTTGTGTTATACAACGATAATCATGCATTGCAGTTTGTGAGTCAACAAGAGAAGTTGAACCAGAAGCATGCAAAATGGGTAGAGTACATGCAAAATTTCACGTTTGTGATCAAACACATTTCAGGTACTGCTAACAAAGTGGATGATGCTTTGAGAAATAAATGTTTGTTGCTACAGGAATTTCGAGTCAAAACATTGGGTTTTGAAAACCTGAAGGACATGTATGCAGGAGATGCAGATTTCGGGGAAGCGTATGAAGCAGCTGAGAATCCAGTTCTCAGAGATCAGAGTCTATGGATAGATTATATGATCCAGGAAGGATTGTTGTTTAGAGGAAATCAACTATGTATTCCAAATTGCTCCATGAGGGAGAACTTGTTGAAAGATAAGCACAGTAGTGGATTAGCAGGCCACTTTGGCCAGGACAAAACATTTGCGAAGCTGAGCGAATCATATTTTTGGCTAGGCATGCAAGAAACTGTCAAACGATTTGTTGACAGATGCAGGATTTGTCAACACTCGAAGGGGAGAAAGCAAAATGCAAGGTTTTATCAGCCATTTCCCATACCAGAGAGGCCATGGGAGGCGATAAGCATGGATTTTGTATTAGGTTTGTCGAGGACGTAGAGAGGGGTTGATTCCATCTTTGTGGTGGTGGACAGGTTTTCTAAGAAGGCACATTTCATTCCATGCCAGAAGAGCAGCGATGCAACTCACATCGCAAATTTGTTTTTCAAGGAGGTCATTCGACTCCATGGATTGTCAAGAAGCATTGTATCGGACAGGGATACGAAATTCATAGGGAATTTTTGGAGGACGCTATGGAAGAAACTATGAACTAACTTGGCATTTAGTTCTGCTTATCATCCTCAGATGGATGGGCAAACAGAGGTGGTCAACAGGAGTCTGGGAGATTTGTTGAAAAGCTTAGTGACGGAGCACCATAGCAACTGGGACAATGTGTTGCCTCAGGCAGAGTTCGCATACAATGATTCAGTGAATCAGAGCACATGGAAGATTCCATTTCATATTGTGTATGGGGCACAACTGAGGGGAGTTTCTGAACTCAGGGAGTTAGAACAGACTGCGACTAGCAGCGCTAGTGCAGAAGAGTTCGCTGAGGTGATGAAATAACTTCACAGTAAGGTGAAGCAGCGAATGATAAACTCAAATCAGGAGTACAAACGCAGAGCAGATCAGCATCAGAGACAACTTCAGTTTGAAGTTGGGGATCTTGTTCTAGCACATTTGAGGAAGGAAAGGTTCCCAAGGGGAACATACAAAAAGATGAAGATGAATAAAATCAGGCCATGGAGGGTCCTGAAGAAATTTGGAGAAAATGTATATGAGATTGAGTTGCCGAATGGCATCAGGATATCTCTGATATTTAATGTTTCAGATTTATAACCATACAAGGCTGGAGAAGAAGAGACTGGAACTGAAGAACCAGTGATCCAGTGGGAAAAACAATTACCAGTTGCAGAGAAGCCGCAGATGGAATGCATACTGGATAAGCAAGTGGGTAAAGAGACCAGAAGAAAGGAATACTTTGAGTATCGGGTCAAATGGAAGAATCACCCAGTGGAGGATGCCAACTAGGAAAGCAAAGCAGTGATACAAAAGCATGGGCAGACCGTGTAGAAGCTCATGGACAGGAGCCCATGAAAATTTTCAAGCGGGGGAGTATGATGCAGGATCATCGCCCACGTCAAGCGAGCCAGCGCAAAAGAAGGAGACAGTTGGACAAGCCAACACAAATCTCTTTTTGAAAGAACCTTGATATTGTTGCGCAAACATTAATGTGTTGATTTGATGAAGAGCACTTTGTATATTGTAATGGACCTTGAGAGGATAGCTCACGTCCTTGGGTAGATGAGGCATTTAATAGATTTAATGTAAAGTTAGATAGGAATTTAATTCTAGATTTGATAGCTTTTAGAGAACGAGAGGGAGAACGGAATATAGACACCCTCCTTTGTACATTGTAATATTAACAACAGGAGCAAGAAGAGAAGAGCAACAGAGATGTGTATGAAGAATCTCCATGTACAAATATTGAATTAATAGAAAAGCTTTGATTCAATTCCATGGTTGTGTTATTCTCTGTGTATTGTTGATATTATGCTCATGAATGTTTGCTTCTTGTCAAACATTTTCTTTTATACGCTGTGTATGTGATTTCGTGGTTGAATTTGAGACTGTGAGAACAAGGAGTTAGCGTCAATTGTTTCTTTATCTTGAACCAGAGAATTCCTGCAATGAGAGAAGTTGAATTTGTATGCAAGGAGTGCATGACTGCAGGGTTCGAGTAGGGATCACTTTTGTTCTAAGATCTCAGAAGTGCAGATTTAGCACCAGAGCTGTGCAAGGTCTGCGCAGGCTGGACAAGGAATCAGAGTTGCGATTTTGAGGAAAGATATTGAAGGATTTCTGCTGCAGGAGTGCGCAGGTTTGAAGACTTCAACACTTAGCGTGTTTGAAGATTTTCCGCAAGGAGTGCGTGCAAGAACTTCTTCCTGAGGGAACTGAAGTCGTTGAAGCTCAGGAGAGATAGGCATTCAAGGTTTTTGAAGGGTAGCGGAGAGAAGTTGCGTGAGCAGGTTGAACAAAAGAGTCGTAGGTTGGAGAACAAGTCTCGTGGAGAGACATTTCTTGTTCATGGATTGCGGAGGAGAAGAGTGGATGGTCGGTATTATTCATGGGAAATCCGTGAGTTTCCGTGGATCATTGGATCTCTCGGGATTGAAGGAGACTACAGTTCTGATCCTCCGACAAATCAAGGTAGGAGGGTCATGTAGAAAAGAAACTGTGGGTGCAGATCTTCTGATTAGGAGATAGAAGAACCGAGAAGTTCTTCGGGCCGTGGAAAAGAGAAGGTCCTGGAAGGGGCGATCGTGCTCCGAGGAGTGCGGTTGGCATCAGTATGAGAAGATAGACTCTTTCTTTCTTCAACAAGGTTTTATGAGGAGCAAAAGTGATCCAAATTTGTATACCAAATTTGACGAACAGGGGTATATAGTATTGATTTCATTATATGTTGATGATTTAATAATTACAGGAAATGCAGAGAAGTTAATTGATGAAATCAAGGAGCAGTTATCAAAGGTATTTGAAATGAAATATATTGGTGAGCTACATTACTGCCTAGGTCTTGAAGTTTGGAGAAATGCATGACAAACTTTTGTTTGTCAGAGTAAGTATATCAGATAAATACTTAAGAGATTTAAAATGGATCAGTGTAATCCTTCTATTGTTCCCATGCAATAGAATGTGAAACTGTCTTGTGATGATGGTTCGAAGGAGGTGAATGGTACCGTGTATAGACAAATGGTGGGTAGTCTGAATTATCTCACCACAACCAAACCTGATATTTCATATTCTGTCAGTGTGTTAAGTCAATTCATGGAAAAACCTCATGAAAGCCATTGGAATGCAGCAAAGGCTAGTACTCAGGTATCTAAAAGGTACACTTGATTATGGTATTAAGTATACTAATTCATCTAATGTTGAGTTGACAGGTTATTCATATTCTGATTGGGATGGAAATCTGGATGATCAAAGATCAACCACTGGATATGCATTCAACATTGGATCCAGGGTTGTTTCATGGAGCAGTAAAAAGTAGCCTATTGTATCTTTGTCCTCTACCGAAGCAGAATATAAAGCCTTGTGTGCAACAACTTGTGAAGCTGTTTGGTTAAGAAGACTTTTTCAAGATGTTGGAGAAGAAAGAAAGGAACCTACGATGATCAAATGTGACAATCAAAGTTCAATCAATATTGCGAAGAATCCATTTTTTCATGCAAGGACAAAGCATGTTAAAGCCCAGTATCATTTTGTTCGACAAAAGTTGCAGTCAAATGAAATAACTCTTGTGTATTGTAATACTAGTGAAAATGTTGTTGATATTTTCACTAAGCCTCTTGGAAAGATTAAGTTTGAACTATTTAGGGAGATGTTAGGTGTAGAAGTCAATCCATTCTCCATTAAGGGGGAGACTTCGAAATAATGGAGAAAGTGTTAGTTGTAAGCGCCAGTTATAAGCACCAGTTGTAAGCGCCAGTTAGAAGAGTCATTTCTTAGTTAAGAGTCCAGTCGTCTTTGGTTTGCATGTAACCGACTCGGGAGAGTCTTTTCCTATATAAAAATGTAATCCGTCTTCATTGAATAATACAGAAGTGAGTGCAGCCTCACCATGCTGTTTTGCTCGTATGTTTTAACTATCTCACCTCTTGATGTACAATTATTACTATGACATCACTATAGATCTTAATCCAAAATTTAAAACTAAAAGTATAATGATCTACACAAATTATAAATTTCCCGTATCCAGAGTTATACTATATAGCAACAATTTAATAAAATTCAAAATCCAAAAAAGTAGTAAACATAATTGACTAGGACCAACGAATTCTAAATTTTCAAATTGGCAATTATATTTAAAAATAATGGCCATCCAAATCTAATTTTTTGGATGATCAAGTAATAAATTTTATTCCAAGTCATATAAATTGATAATGTAGCGATTCATGTGAATTTTCTAGATAGGGTGACCATCTACGTTTTCTTCTAAAGACCATAGAGATTCAATATCAGAATGTAAATTTAGTTTCAGAATAACACTGCTCTCGATCAAGATATGTCAAGAATCAAAAGTTTAATGCTACGAATTGTAAATAATTATAAGCACGTAGTACATAGGAAAAGGTTCCTAAGCATAGACATTTTACAGATATAGAGTATGATTCCTAGGTCAGGGTTGCGATTAAAATGGCCATGAACTAAGGAGATTCAAAATCTGGATTGTAGATTAATTTGGCAACAATCTCATGAATTTTCTAAATTCTGATTTTGCAAATAAAATAAAATGGTAACGTACAATTTAGTTTCTAATTTTCCGGGCTATAAAAATAAAATAACAGAGAACAAAATTCAAAGGGATTACTCAAGGACTCATGGAAGAACTTACAAATTTATCTTTAGAATACAATCGGTCCAACATTGTCCTTTAAAGTTACAATACAATTTAATAACATTATGAATACAATTTCAACTTAAAAATACTGGAACCAAGAAGACGAAAAGTTGATGATGTCCTTCAAAGACTTGCGCTCCTTCTGTTTTTTCGCTTGTTGATCACCAAAACTTCACTGGTATTTCCCATCCAACACTAGGGGTACTCTTCTTCCCCCTTATCCCTGGAATCGCAAAAGGGCCACACACAAGAACCCAACAAACAATAGCTCCAAGATTTTCCTCACAACGAAGATCTTCCACTCTTTCTACAAGCTTTATATGCCAACTCTCACAAGTAAAAGACAGTCCACAATAATTTTGGTAGCATAACATTACCAAGAATAAGTGAGATCCATTTCCCTTCTACCTCATTTGTTTTAAAGAAAAATCCCCAATGAAACATGTCCTCATGCATAATTAATTATATTCTTAATAATTCAATTAGGATTATTCACCCTCACACTTGTCACACTTTCCCCAAGTTGCACAAGTAATTACCATTTTTATTTTATTTGAAAACCCAATTTCCCTCACATTCCCCAATGACTTTCTATTTTCACTCTTACTTGTCCCTTTGTTCCCCAAAATCTCATTTAATGAGTGTGTCCTAACTAGATCTTATCTATAGTTGGATTAGGAGTCTTCTTCTATTTAGACTAGTGGTAGGTTGACTCAAGATTATATTCTATGTACACCTATCATTTCAAGTTATTATTTATTTCTATTTAAAAAATATATTTTATTAATTTCATGCACACAAGTGCACTTTATCCAACCTTTAAATTGTATTCCCCTATTTCCTAGAGTTTGTTTATATTCTCAAATATTTTAACTTATGTCATAATTACTTTAGTTCTTTAATTAAAGTTAGACTTAGACTTAGTCTTAGACTTTTGTTAGGATTTATTATGCATAATTTATTGTTTAATTAATTATTTATTCTAAGAAGGTCCAATCTTTTCAACTATTTGTAGGCCATGTAGATTTATTGACTCTGGTTTTAATTACACGACGTTCCCTTGAAGAAACACCTCTGTGCTCTAAGGGTGCCACTCTCCTTAGAATGGTTTTGAAATACTGTTTGACCTTTGGAGTCAACACTCCACTCGGTCGACCTTGTGAGACACTAAGGGATTCTAACAAATAAGGACTCTTCCTTCTTGCATGTCCCTTAAAAATATTCATGAGTGACTATCTTAGTCCACCCTCATGACATCTTGGACCTTTAGAACTAGATAATCATTAACCTATAGTTCAGACCACGATGTGAGTGCTAGTAGGATGTGATGAGGACACTACCACACCTCTCTCAAATGTATCATTTTTTTGCATTGCCCCTTTACTCCTTATGCGAGTCAGATTAACAAGCATTGTCAAGCCTACATCCACTAACAAAAATACTGTCAACAATCCATATACATAAACCATATTGTAATCAATCATATGTCACATGTGTGTAAAATGAAATACTCAAACCAATAGAATCCACTCCCTGACTCAATCTGAAGTCGAAGGAAGTCTATTGATTACATCAACATCAATAACCTGTCATGTGTCCTGCACACTAAGGAAAACTAGTCAATACCATCTTCGCCAATATACATAAAAATAACAATAAGTCACAACACATCATCATCATCATATATAATCCATAATCGAAACTAAATCTCAATGTACACTATTTGGATCATTTGCACGCAAGTGTCCTCAAAGAATAAGCCAATAGTTTTCTTAGTAGAACGAGATGTTACATACATCCCCTCTTGTTTTAAACTTTGTCCCAAATTTTGTAAAATATATATAATGCAAGTAAACAAATGTATCTGACATAGATCTATAAATCTAATCTATCAATAAGTATGGAAACTGTTGATGCAACTTGTATGCATCCTCCCAGGTAATCGAGTTTGGAGTATAGTTGTCCCAATAGACCTTGACTTGATCGACTATTTGATGTCGTAGATGTCAAATGTGTCATAGATGTCAAATGTGATGGTCCCGAATGTGGATTGGATTCGCCATGAGAGCACCCTTGTCCGACACCTGTAAAATTATGTCAATAACATGTGATGGATCACAAATATAATGTCGCAAAATGAAAACATGAAATACATCATGGATATGCCTCAAAGAATCAAGAAAGGCTAGTCGATAAACCATGGGTTCCTTCTTTTCCATAACCTATAAAGTTCCCACAAACCTAGGATATATATTAGCACCCTTTCCAAACTTGATCGTACTCTTGTGCAATTTTACCCATAAGAAAACTATGTCACGAACTTCATAACTGTGATCAATGCGATGCGCATTAACATAACTCTTATGCCGATCATGCGCTTCTTTAATCCTCTGTCTTATCGATTGCATCTATTCTTCCATTTCTTGGATCACTTCTTCTCCCACTAGGACCCTATCCTCAAGTTGATCCCAAGTCAACGGCGTTCGACACAGTCGACCATAAATAAAATCAAACGGTACCATCTTAATTGTACTATGGTAATTGTTGTTTTATGAAAACTCTACCAATGGAAATAAGTCCTCCCAATGCTTTCGTTGATCCATTACATACATACATAACATGTCCGCCAAAATATGGTTCGTTCTCTGTATTTTTCCATCTGTCTCTCGGTGATATGTTGTACTAAAGTTCAATTTCATTCCCAAATCCTCTTGGAAACTGGTCCAAAACCATCCTGTAAACACTGATCCTCGATCATATATGATACATCTTGGTACACTATGTAATCTCACAATCCTATTGACTAACACTCTAGCTATGTATGTCCCCTAAAACGTCGTGTGTACTAGAATAAAGTGTTCACTCTTCGTCAGAGTGTCAACTATCACAAAACTTGAGTTGTGTCTCCTTGTCATCAAAGGAAATCCTAGAATTAAATCCATCGAAATGACCTCCCATTTCGATTTAGGAATAGCGTGTGGCTATAACAATCCTGTTGGATGTGTATGTTTAGCCTTCACTTGCTGACATTATAGACATGTTGCCACATAACTAACTATGTATACTTTCATTCCTTTCTAGAATAATAAAGGCTTAAGGTCGGCCTTCATCTTTGTGAGTCCCGGATGAGCCATATAAACTACTCGATGAGATTTGTTCAGGATCAAACTTCTTAACTCATCATTAGGTGGTACATAAATTATGTTGTTAAATATCAAACATTTGTCGTTGTCCAATGAATATCCTTCAAACTTCACAACCAACATGGTATTTTGTCCAATATTATCCTTAACTTCTTTGCACCAGTCATCGTCTATTTGTAATGTTAGAATATTTTCCCGAATATTCATCTTAGGAGATATTGCCGAGAATATGTGTGGTCTCTAGCTCAATGCATCTGCCACTCTGTTCATCATTCCTTTAATGTATGTAATCTCAAAATCATATTCTCTAATTAATTCTGGCCAACCCCTTTGTTGTGCATTCAGTTCGCTCTGTGTAAAAATATGTTGTAAATTGCAATGATGTCTTTAATTCAATTTTTCATCCAATTAAATAATGTCTCCATAATCATAAGGCATATACAATTGCTAACAACTCCAAGTTGTGCATTGCGTATTTTTCCTCATGCCTACTCAATTTTCTTGAAATGTATGCGATCACTCGACCGTCCTGCATCAAAACTCCACCTAACCCTTTCTTGCATGTGTCCGTCCATACCAATAATTATTTGTCCATATCAAGAACCTTTAGTATAGGCATTATCGTCAACGACTCTTTGAAATTTTGAAATGCTCCCGCTCATTTCTCAGTCCATACAAACTTTTTGTTTTTCTTCTGTATTTCTATGATTGGGTTTGCTAAACCCATAAAGCTACATACTTATTGTACATTTGTCAGTGTTGGCCATTCCATAAAGGCCTCTACCTTCATTGGATCCACAATGATACCTTCACAAAATATGATATGCCCAAAGTAATGAATCTTTGATTGGTAGAAAGAACATTTCGATAGCTTCCCATACAATTTGTTTTCTCTTAGACATTGTGAGACCAATATCAAGTGTTCATCATAATCTTATTTTTTTCGAGAATATATCAGTATGTCATCAATAAATACTTGAACAAACTTGTCCAAGTATTCTCTAAACACCCCATTCATCAAACTCATGAATACCCCCAGGTCATTTGTCAAACCGAACAGTAAAAATATAAACTCATAATTTATGAATCTCATATTAAATGTGGTATTGGGGATATATTCCTCAATCCATAATTGATGATATCACAATCTCAAGTAAATCTTTGAAAGATTGTCACTCCTTCATATGATCAAACAAATCATAAATTCCTGGCAACAGATACCGGTTCTTGATCGTAGCTTTGTTCAATTGATGGTAGTCAATATAAAGCCTTCACGACCCATCCTTATTTCTAACAAAATTCACTAGCGCACCCCACATTGACACACTTTGATGTATAAGTCCCAAATATAACAATTCCTTCAATTGCATTTTCAACTCCTGCAATTCAGGTGTTAACATCTGATATGGCGTTCTTACTATTGGTTTAGTTCTAGGTTTCATGTCTATTGTAAAATCCAACTCTCTCTTGGGCAGTAAATCTAGTAACTCTTGAGGAAATACGTTGGAAAACTCTTGTACTATAGAAAATTTTTCTAATCCTTTTGCCTCACCCTTTTGATTTAGCACTAAGATTACATATATCTTGCATCCCTTGCGCATACTCTTATGTAGTTGTAGGGAAGAAATAAGCCTCAAAGACACCCCTTGGTTTCTTCCTACAATCGCTCTACTCTACTCCAAATCATCTGTTAAAATTAATTGTTTTGTCTTATAGTTAAGTATCGCATCATGCGATTCCAACTAATCCATGCCAATTACTATGTCATTTGATCCTAAGATCCTGAAATAAATATCTACCTTCATTACAAAATATCCCAAGTTAATGTTATAGTCCGTAACCTTTCCTTCAACATTTTGTTTGGAATTCGATGCCATTTCTACGTATCTGAACTCATCATGCTCAACTACCTTTACCTTTCTTATCTTTAGAAATTCACTAGAGATAAAGCTCTTTGTAGCACTTGGATCTATGAAAATACTAAAAGTTTGATTGGAGATTATACATGATGTCTCAAGCACATTGCACTGGTGCTCTTGTGGACCTTTCCCATATCTCCAACTGTAGTGGCTCATGATGATCCAGTCGCTCTAGCATTCTCTATTAGACAATCTTCCCGGTAATGTGTCCCTTTACATGTCCGACATCCATTATTCGGTCCAGTGCTCCTGGTCCACGAAGTAGAAGTTGTTGGCCTAATAGTCTGTGATCCTGGTTTGTTATGTTGAATAGACCTAAAATGTTGTTGTTTCTATGGACAATGCTGCTACCATGGACAAAGTTGTTGTTGTTGTTGTGGTCCTCTCTAAGGAGTCTTCTGCTGAGGAGTCTTTCATCATGGTGTCAATAACATAGGGCCTTTGGGAATATCTTGATGCCCAAGAGATTTTCTGGATGGTGTTTGATGCTGCCGCACTCCTAATGTTATTTGTCCAATCGATATAGAAGGATTCCTGCCTTTACCCCTACATCGTGTAACATCTGAGGAATCAAGATCCTCACCTTCGCACAAATGTTGAAGTTAAGGCTGAGCACAAACTTATTGAATTTTAACTTCTCCATGTTCAAATGTGAAGCATACCTATGTAGCTCCATGAACCTAGCATCATACTCTGGCACCATACGACTACCCTGTCGTAAGGAGTTGGACTCATTAAGTTGGCGCTCAATGAATTCCTTGGATAAATACCTCTCCCGGATCCATTCTTCAAACAACTCCCATGACATGTATTCAATGACCATGTTTAGTTGAGGTAGGAGTGTCTTCCACCAAAGTAGAGAACTCCCTTTGAGTTGGAATACCACCATGCAGACCTTCCTGTTGGAGGTGTAATCATGAAGTGTGAAGCACATCCCCATGCTCTCCAACCATACCTCAATGACTAAGCCATCCGGGGCACTCCAGAACTCATGAAACTTCACCTTGTTGAGTTCTCTATGTACAGTACTACTACCAGTTGGTGTACGTTGTGAACCCTCAATGGGCACATATGCTCTACCCTTGTCTCGATCTAGGTGGTTGATCAACTCCTTTGAAATCCTCTGAAAGGATCTAATCATACCTACCACATCTCCCACAACAACCTGCTCCTACTTAGTCATATACTCATCTCCCTGAGGTTTAGATCCCTTTGGCATGGATACTATCATAGGTGTCACACCTCTTCGTCTAGTACCTCGTCATCTACCTCGTTTGTGTCCTCTAGCCATGATTACCTGCATGGGAAAGTTTAAAAAATACTCAGGGATACATCTTTTAATCATTTAGTTTTAATCAAAGTGGAAGGCATAACCGTCTACTGTTGTAGGGTTGAACCCACTCTGATACCATATGTAACTTCCCCTACGTTACGAAATCAATGTCAGTGAGTATAATAGTGGTATTTTTTTTTTGAAACATTAGATAGAACAAGTGATATGAGGCACTAACATACATCAATTTTTTGTACATTTTGTTATCATCTACATCATTACACAACAATAATCAAATTCAACGTCATTATATTAATAGATCTATTATATCACATCATTATATAACAATATGTCTATCCTTCCACATACCCTCCAAGCTTAGGACTTCTAAGACACATAATCAACAATCAAGTCAAGGATTCGTCCAATTGATTTCCACCATTTAAGGTCTCAGGAGTGGCAACTGTTTTGAAGAACAAAGAAGTATCTAATTCCATTAACCAATCCTAGTCTAACAATCAAGCCTAGAATTCAACGTTTAATAATGAGAATACAAGTCACCTCCTCAAGAACAAACAACAATATTTTACCATCTACTTAACATACTATACTGAGTCTAAAATTTTAACAAGACATAAAAAACATTTGAAGTAAAACTCATTGCATCAATTAAATACGCTATGTGCAATTCCTACTTAAACATCAATAGAAACGTAGGTGATGAAATTCGATCTATTCAATTTAAACATTGCTAACATCATTAGGATTTAAGATCAATAATTTCTTAAACTTCCATAATGAAGTCAATCAATTAAGCAGTAATGATTACAATATTTGACTCATAAATATTAAATCATTAATACGATTCCTTACAATAATTTATTTAAAGTAACAAATTTTAAATTATTATTTACATTCCTAAATATCCTAGTAGGAAAGTCTAAGACCCTCAACAATCCAGGTAACAAATTTTAAATTGTTATTTACATTCCTAAATATCCTAGTAGAAAAGTCTAAGACCCTCAACAATCCTTCAATCATAATATGCAACATTAATTATTGTTAAGCCTTTTCAGTAAAGATTGTTTAATTGGTTCACTAAAAATTCACTTTAAACATATCCTTAAATTTGTTTCACACCATCCTAAGTGCATCGGAAACTAAGTTATTTGATATCCTACATAAGGTACACTTAGTATAATTTTAAAACAAAGGAATCACATACTTGTCTAATTTAAATATTTCTTTTACATACTTCCATCTCAAGTTATTTTTCTTATAACATCGTAATTATATCCTCCACTAAGATAGTCAACAAACCTTGAAGTCTTGTAATACATATTATATTATATTATCCTTAGTACATCCAATGCCAATTAGTACCACTCGTTATTTTCATTTGAATTGAACTTAGTATAAAAATGCTTCCGACAATTTGAATCGTCTTGGCGCTATAATATTAAATACATTATGTATAAATTACTAATTATGCTCATACGCGTCCCCCCTATGGGAATTGATGGACTAATCAACCTTTTAATCATAAATTTTAATCTTATGGCCAACAATGAAAGATGCTGGCATATTCTTCGTCGTCGTCCCAAATCAATGAATAAGATTTAATTTCATAACTTCCTTGCATTTATAAATGCGTACATTTTCCTTGTTTACTTTTTCACATTTACTAAATCATGTTAAGGAATTACTGTCCAACCATATGATTGCCACGTTTAAGTGATTAACAAAGATTAATATATATGTAACCTTTTTGTTGCCACGTTTTTCTGATTAGGTCAATCTCATTCCATGGATAACACGTATCATATTTAGACAGGTTTAAGTTGCGCCGGGTGTAAACAGGTTTAAGTTGCGCCGGGTGTTTGTTGGGATGTGAAACATGAAATGGCGTTATGCCATACCACCTCCCATATCGACGAGTGGCGTGGCCGCCTCTTAATGAATTACCTCTTCGCTACGTGGCCTATCGTTACATTTTACCACCTTCATATCGACGAGTGGCCTCGCCGCCTCCTTAATGAATTACCTCCTCCCTCTGGTACTTGGCTTTTCATCTATGTCTTTTATGTCTTCCGTAGCCTGTAATTTAATTATTTGCCTGCCTCCACTCCCAAGCCTAGCCGTTTCACTTTAACTGCGTTTGAAATTCATTGCATAACCT
>JZKD02S1593685.1:930562-945279 GCA_000966675.3 Picea glauca
GTTACTTATTTGTTCATTCAACACAACAATGTTTACCTTATGACAACATCGAGACATATCTGTGTATGATGATGGGTTCGCCAACATAGTTGACATTGGAATGCAGGCTTTCTGCAACTTCATACTCGAGTGTGTTGAAAGTAATAAATCTCGCGAGCGATCAGTTTGAACGAATGAGAAGGATTGATGAATATCTCAAAGGATTGGAATATGAAAGGAGGAAAATTGAAGCTTTCAAGAGAAAACTTCTTTATTGCATGCATCTGCTCAATGGTGTAATTGCTTCTTCCATGGAATAATTAGAAGATTGATAACCATTTGTGCAAGCACCCAGGCCGATGTAAGAAGCTGGTTTTCAATTTGAGGAAGAGAAATAAAACAGGCCAGTACTAAAGGAATTAATTCGTATAAATAAAAGATGTGATGAATCAGGCGATGAATCACAAGAAAATAACCAAAATGATTTGAAGAGAATGAAATTCACCAATGGTGAGAATCCAAACTGGATGGTTTCTTGTCAACTCTGGAGTTTAAATTATGAGACTATAGAATGCAAAGAAGAGAATTCATCTTCCCCGGAAGAGCCATCGAAGCAGCATGATTCTCAACTTAGATATGACCAAGAAAAACTTTTCCCCACAAATTCAAACCTATTTTTCGATTCTAAGCAGAGAAATGGAGGAGCATTCCTATCGTTTTCAAGAGAAAGACAAAGAAATTCATCTGTCTGTGAGATCTAATGCTGTCAAACACCCCCCGGATCTCACTTTGTCGTCTGCAGAGCAGGAGATGGGTTCCACATTCATATGCAATGAAACTGCCACCATGAATAATGTTACAACCACTTCGCTGAGTAGATCAAAGGAACCAACAAATACAACTATGCCTACCCCTCAGAAAGAAATTGTGGTGAAACCTAATGGAGGTGTTTGCGCAGTGCCTACTCCAGCGACATCCAATGCAACTCAATCAGGTGGGAAATCCCAAAGAAAGGCTTGGAGGTGCTGGTCACCTCAGCTGCATGGGCACTTTGTTAATTCTCTTTCAAAACATGGTGTCTCACAAGCAACCCCAAAGCAAATCAGAGAACTCGTGAAGGTGGATGGACTTACCAATGAGAAGCCAAAATTCCTTTGCTGAAATATCGTCTGCATAATAGAAGGCCTAGCCCTTCTCCACCAATGCTAGCTTCTCAAGCACCTAGTTGGTGGTTCTTGGAGGAATTTTGATTCCTCTTGATTTTGCAACACATGTTGTTGTGGCAGCCCACCAAGGTCCAGGACTTTATAGCACACTGTCAAATACTACCAGTTCTCATTCAAAATATCACTATTTCCAATCACCAATACCTCAAGAGAATTATTCTCATATGAATATGTCTTCCCAACTGCAAATCCCACGACTAGCTTACTATGAACAATAGAAGACTCCTTCACAGTCTCTAAGCTTTCCCCAAGGCCACATTTTTCAATGGTGGTTTCCACTCCAATTCTTATCTATAACAAGTCTCATCGAAATTATTCATTTTGTATAAAGTCTAATGACAAGAACATAAACATGAATGGTCATATAACCGATGACATTCAACATCATCTAAGTACAATTTTTTTATCAAGGAAGAATGAAGGGAAACCTGTTACAACATGGGGGCCAATTAGACTTTTTATCCAAGGACCAAAGACATGTATTATTATGATCAACGCTAATTTCATTCTGCAAATTAATTTCATATTATTTAAAAAAAATAGAGGCAGTTGCAGCCTATTCGGTTCACAATTCTGTTGTTCAACCGAAACGGATCTAACTACCCAAACCGTTTTCCCAATGCCATAAAGGAAGCAACGCACAACCTTCCAAGAGGAGAAGATTTTTCAGGGAGACAATTTAGATAAAGAAAATTATGAGAGAGAATAACTTTGGCAGAAAATTTATAGACAGGGGTCTTGCGAAGCAGCGGAAGGATAAAGCGAGGATGATCTTGCTCGCTTTGCTTGCTCGCTTTGATAAGTTTTTCTCCTTGTGTTTTTCCATCATTGCTCCATTCTATATTTGACTCATCTTTTTTTTTTTCCTTTTTTCATTTGGTATTTTTATTGTAACATTCTTTTAGACTGGCCAAACACCTTTTAGACTGGCCAAACACCATATACTTGACCCTAGTCTATACAAAGACTTGTAGATTTCGAAAATTCAATAATTTTTATGGGTAAATTTTTAAATAAAGATCAAATTCTTTTACATTCTAAAATTGTCTCTTTATTATTTTTTAAAAATTCTGAATTTAATCTTAAATTAACTTCAACAATGTAAATTCAAAAATAGAAGAAAAGAAAATACATTTAACAAAATCTTAAATTAACTTCAACAATGTAAATTCAAAAATAGAAGAAAAGAAAATACATTTAACAAAATTATTGAGGTATGAATATTGTAACATGATGTATTGAGGTAAAAGCTTTGTTACTTTATTTTTTCCAATTGTTTTAGTTTTTTTTATTAGTAGTTTCACATATTTTTACTTAAGGAAAATTAAATGTTAACTGATTATATTGTTTTATAAATAGTTTTGATGGTTAGTGAATTTATTGTTTAATAAGTTTTTTTTTTTTTAATTAATCTTTTTAGCACCAACTTCTCCTTTTAGTTTTGTTTTAATTACTTCTTGATCATAAACATATAGAAAAAAAAGGACTTTATTAGGGACTCTCTACTCCTTTGACATCAACACAATGGAAATGTAATGAACACACTTCCATAATCTAAGGAAAAAAGCTCAATAGACATGAACATGAAGCTTTTGCAGCGATCCGGTACGTTCTGATTTTGGGGATTTTAGTTTTAATGGAAACTACCATATATATTATATTTTTGTTCACAATGCATGAACTAAATATGAAACGATCATATCTAATACCATTCTCCAACCGTAAATAAATTTTATAACAAGTAACAAATTCCTAGCACTGGATTTACTAATAAAAGTCAATTGTCAATACAATTTCTAGTTTCGGGTTTTCCATCTATAAAGAGACTTCATAGATTTAATATCCCGCACATGCAATTAAAATGCATATAATAAACAATCTCACCTCTGGATGTACAATTATTACTATGAAGTGACTACAGGTATTAGTCCAGAATTTCAAACTAAAAGTGTAACGATCCATACAAATTCTAAATTTTTGTTTTGCACTGTATCCCGACAACGTCCCTAAATTTCGCGTTTCCTGAGTGATACTGTATAGCAACTATTTAATAAAATTCAAAGTCGAAAAAGTAGTAAACATAATTGACCACGACCAACGAATTATAAACTGTCGAATTGGCAATTAACTTTTAAAATAATCGTCATCCAAATCTAAATTTCTGAATGATCAAGTAATAAATTTTATTCCAAGTCGTGTAAATTGATAATGAAACGATTCATGTGAATTTTCTAGAAACACAAGCCCTACGATCTTCTAGAATGAGCATCTGCGTTTTCTTTTAAAGCCCATACAGATTCAATTTCAGAATGCAAATTGTTTAGCAATGTCATACAAATCCTATATCATTCAATTTGCAAAGAATCAAATCTCAAGACCAGAAGGATTCAAAATTTTAAAACCACAAAATCACAGTCACTAAGACAGAAGTCAAGCTCAATAAATTCGTATGGAATAAGGAAGCGACCCAATAAAAATATATGTATTGGACTTTCGAATAAGTTAGCAAAAACCACACACATTTTAAATTCGGATTTATTGATAGAATTTACAGAGATCAACAAAAAATCGAACTCAAATTTTTCAAGTAAATAATATAACGACCAAGCCATTTAGTTTAGGAATAACGCTGCTCCCGATCAACATATATCAAGAACTAAAAGTTTAATGCTACGGATTGTAAATAAATACAAGCACGCAGTACACATGAAAAGGTTCCTAAGAATAGATATTTTATAGAGATAGAGTATGAATCCTAAATCAAGGTTGCGATTAAAATGGTCGTGAATTAAGGACATTCAAACACTGGATTGTAGATTAATTTGGAAACAATCTCATGGTTCTTCTAAATTCTGATTTGGCAAATAAAACAAAATGGTAGTGTATAATTTAGTTTCTAATTTTTGGGGTTATCAAAATAAAATAGCAGAGAACAAAATTCAATGAGATCACTCAAGGACTCATGGGAGAACTTACAAATTTATCTTCAGAATACAATCAATACAACATTGTGCTTTAAAATTAAAATACAATTTAATCACATTACGAATATAATTTCAACTTAAAAATATCGGAACCAAGAATACGGAGAGTTGGATATGCCCTTCAAAGACTTGCACTCCTAGCAGAGAACAAAATTCAATGAGATCACTCAAGGACTCATGGGAGAACTTACAAATTTATCTTCAGAATACAATCAATACAACATTGTGCTTTAAAATTAAAATACAATTTAATCACATTACGAATATAATTTCAACTTAAAAATATCGGAACCAAGAATACGGAGAGTTGGATATGCCCTTCAAAGACTTGCACTCCTTTTGTTCTTCTGCTTTCTAATCACCGAAACTTCACTGGTACCCCCAAGCGAATATGAGGGGTACTCTTCTTCCCCCTTAGCCCCCAAAGTTGCAGAGGGGCCACACACATGAAACCAACAAACAATAGCTTGAAGATTTGCCTCACAAGGAATAGCTTCCACTCTTTCTACATGCTTTCTATCCCAACTCTCACAAGTAGAACACAATCCACAATAATTTTGGAAAAATTACATTACCAAGAATAAGTGAGATCCATTTCCCTTCTACCTCATTTTGTTTATATGAAAATCCCCAATGACACATGCCCTCATGCATAATTAATATTTTTCTTAGTTAATTTAACTAGGATTATTCACCTACAAAATTGTCACACTCTCCCCAAGTTGCATAAGTAATTACCCTTTTTATTTTATTTAAAAACTCAATCTCCCTCACATTCCCCAATGTGTTCTTATTTTCTCTCTTAGTTATCCCTTTGTTCCCTAAAATCTCCTTTAATGAGTGTCTTCTAACTACATCTTATCTAGAGTTGGAATTAGAGTCTTATTCTAGTTAGACTAGAGGTAGGTTGACTCAAGATTATATTCTATTTACACCTATTCTCTCAAGTTATTATTTATTTCTATTTTAAAAATCTCTTTTATTAATTTCATGCACACATGTGCATTTTATCCAGCCTTTATATTTTATTCCCCTATTTCCTATAGTTTGAGTATATTCTCAAATATTTTAAGTTATGTCATAATTCCTTTAGTCCTCTAATTAAATCTCTACTTAGACTTAGTATTATACTTTTTCTACGCTTTATAATTCATAATTTACTGTTTAATTAATTATGTATTCTAACAAGGTCCAATATTTTCAATTGTTTCTAGACCACCTAGATTTATTGACTCCAGTTTAAATTACACGACAAGCCCTTCAAGAAGGACCTCTTTGCTCTAGGGATGCAACTCGCCTTATACTGGTTTTGGAAGTTTTTCCAACCCTTGGAGTCAACACTCCACTTAGTCGACCTTTTGAGAGACTAAAGGCTTCTAAGGAATAAGGACTCTGCCTTATTTTGTGCCCCTTAAAAATATTTATGAGAAATTGTCTCAGTGCTCCCTCACGACATCGTGGACCTATAAAACTAGGTAATTTTTAACCTATAGTTTATACCATGATGAAAGTGCTAGTAGGTTGTGACAGGGACACTGCCACACCTCTCCCTCAAATGTCTAGTTTTTGTTCATGTCCCCTTTAGTCCTTATGTGAGTCGGATTAGCAAGTATCGTCAAGCATTCATCCACTGAAAAAAACGATGTCAATAATGCATATAGATAAATCATATTGTAATCAATCATATGTCACATGTGCATAAGATGAAATACTCAAACAAATACAATCCACTCCCTAACTCAATCTGGAGTCCAAGGAAGTCCAGTGATGCCATCAACATCCATAACCTGTCATGTGTCCTTCACACTCAGGAAAAATCGTCAATAGCATCTTCTAGTATACATCAAAATAACAATAAGTAACGACACATCATCATCATCATCATATATAATTCATAATCGAAATTAATTCACAATGTACCATATCTAGATCACTCACACACAATTTTCCTCAATGAATTAGTCAATAGTGTTCTTAGTAGAATGAGATATTACACCTATGACATAAATCCCTTCAAAGATGAGCTATGTGTGATGTTTCCCTACTCGTAGTTTGTGATGTTTTTTTAGGATAGCCTTATATGTGGGAACATCACATTATTTATGAGTCTCGACCCTGTAGTTTCATTATTACTCTGGGAGGTCAGTTTTATAGGGTACCAAAGGTTGTTTTGACTACTTCCACTTTGTTGATCTCGACAAAATAGTGTTGTAAAGTAATCCCTCAGAAAAAAAAAAATTCCCTCTTCATGGTCTAGTTAGAAGGTGAATAGAAGGTCATTGTGACCACTACGTCCTCATACCATGACCTTTCTATCAAGCAGAAGTAGGTTGACAATATTCTAGAGGAACACAAAGATATTTCTTCTTCACATACATGGGTTCCTTTTTACTACCACGTCCAACATTCCATTGACTTGGATCCTAGTGAACCCTTACCCAATGGTCCAATCTATAAACACTCGCTTCTAGATAATGAGAGTCTTCCATAGGTTCACCATAGCTCTATTGGCCACGACCCTTTTCAAGTGTTCTTAGTTTTGGCCATCTTCATCAATAGAGTTCTCCCACACTCAGACCAAGGAAGATCATGTGGCCATATTTTTTGAACAGAAACAACACCTCCAAAAATAGGTTCATGAAATCCTTCCACATGTTAATGCCAAGTACAAGTAGGACAACTAATTCAGCAAGGCAAGTCGCTCACCAAAGTTTATATTCAAAAAAACTTTCTCCATCTCCCGAGGGAACATGAAACAATGAGGACCATTTCTTCCTAATAGGGGAGGATTGATATAGGTGGATCTCAGTGACTATCCACCTTTTTCATTGAATCAATGTTTTCATGATATCCACCCTTTTGATGGGGAATGTAATATAATTCCATATCCATTTGTTAAGTACAGTCATCATGTAATGATTTATTCACTATCTTATGTACATTCCTATAGCATAAATGCAATGGATCCCATTACAAATCTCTATTTAAGCATGCTTGGGATAGAGTAGTATTGGGATGGGTGATCGCTCGGAAAGTCCTTGTGTTTTACATGCCTATGTTATTTTGTAATCTTAGACCAATTTATCTCATATGCATCGTGGGAATTATTCTCCTCTCATTCTCTCATATATAATTGAGGTGAAGGAGGTGCTTTAAGAATGAAATGGAGTGTGATGTAAATATTGTTGTAAATGAAGCATAGCCAACATGTCTTTCTCTTTAGAGATAATCTACCACCATTCTAGCGAGTTAATTTCACTCTGCATTTTTTATAGTTTCTACATATTTTATTCATTAAAATAAATTGAATATAGTTGCATCTTTGTGTTTCTATCATATTTATGTGTTTCATTTTGTTCCTTCATAAATACATATCGATAGGGTGACTCCAATTTGTAAGACATACTTATAATCCTTTGCAACAACTTATAGGTACCATACCACTTGGGAGATAATTTATTGTCCTTATTTTCTTGCATGAGGGACATCTATTTATATGGTTACAGACTCAAAAATTCCCAATCCCCCACTTCAAATTCATTTTCCATGAAATGTCAATCTCCTCATGGTTTCAAACTATTTTTTTTTATAAAAACGTTGTCCTTCAATAGTTGGAGACCATCTTCTTGGTGCTCTATGTGGTCCTCCATTGCTTGAACCTTCAATTTTTCTTTGAAGGGTGATGTGATGGATGAATGATGATAACCATAAATTGTCATAAATGGGGACATTTGTTATGAAGTATGGAAGGATTTGTTGCACCACCATTTTGTTGAGGTCAACCACTTTATCCATTTTTTCTATTTATTAGATGTAAATAAATGAATAAACCCTTGAAGAAATATTCATAATCTCAATTTGTGCATCGTATTTAGGATGGTAAAAGGAGTTTTGAGCCAATTGAGTACTCTAAAAAGAAAAAAAATTAGTCCAAAAATTACCAATGGAAATTGGATCTCTCTCACTTACAATAATCTTGGGGTTTGCATGTATATTTTGAACTATTTTTGTGAATGCTGCAACTACTATAATTTATTTAAAAGGATAAGAAAGAGAGAAAAATGGTCATACTTTTTGAGTCTATCAACCACTACCATGATGACATTCTTTCCCTTGGAATTTGGTAGACCTGTAATAAAATCCATTGATACCTCTTTCCAACACTGTCATAGTATGAATAATGGTATCAATTTTAATACCTTCGAATAAAAAATACTTTTTGATCTGATGGTAAGTTTTTAGGAACTCTAAATTACTCCTATAGAAGAAGTGTGCAATTCCAAAAGGAACTTATATTTTATTTGGCAAATATTACACAAATATAGGGTATCCTAATATTCCAATGAATCATTCTTCCACAAAAATTTATCTAATGCACTTGAATCCTCTTATAGTTGTTGAATGATATTACATAACTTTTGATATTGCTTCCATGGTATCCTTGTGATCCAGGTGGAAATTAGTGGTCCACCTCTTCCACTAACTCAACACCAGTCTCCAACATGGCATTTTTTCTCTACATTGTTTTAGTTTCTAAACTTCCAAGGATGTTTTGAGGCCTTAAATGATTTTTTCTGTCTAGACGGGGGCCTAGGGTTTCCATGCCATGTCTAGGATTTTGATAATTGTACTTATTAGTTGTATATTTATAATGAGATACTATGCACCCAAAACATATATTTCATGCAAAGTTTGTTCCCCCCCTCGAGAAGTTGACTATCAACTAGCCACCTTGAGGCCCAAAATCCTTTTGGCACTTTGTCTCCTAGGGTTAAGGTTTAGGATCTTTAGGTTTTTTTTCTTTTAGGGTTTATTAATTTATGATAAAAGGACATTTCATCCTCTTGTAATGTCTTCTTGTAAACGAGCGTAGCTAAAATATCTCTCCTCATGGATAAGTTACCATCATTCTATCTAGTTTTTCTTGCTTTACATTTCACAGTCTTTTCCTATTTCATTTATTAATATAATTTGGATCTCATTGTATTATTATCGTCCCTATAATATTTCTATGTCTGTGTTTCCATTCATATTCCCGCATTTCATTTCATTCTTTATATAATCCATATCACCTTGATTCTTCCACCTAACCAATTTGTGGAGTGGAAATACCACAAAGTAATCCCTTTGTATCTTCTTCTTAATTCCTTGAATGTGCATATGCCACCACACTTTCTTTTCCTATTTGTAGATAATTTAAAATTCATAACCTAGCATCTTTGTAACCCATTTGTGTTTCTATTATGAAGAAATTGTTATTCTAATAAGTACTTCAGACTATCATGATTTTTTTTTACCTTATAGTGTCTTCCTATTAGCTAAGGGCACCATTTATTAACCGCATGAAATATGGACAACATTTCATTTTCATAAATGGGTTTGAGTAAGTTCTTTCTTTTAATCTAGTTGATTTTAAATTCAAAGGGCCTTCCTTATTGCATTAACACTACACTAATGTGATGCCCTGAGCCATCACACTCCATAATAAAGGGGTTTTTCAAATCAAGCATGACCAATATAGAATTTTTACACATAGCTACCTTACATTTTTGAAAATATTTGGTTTCTTCTTGACCCCAAGAAAAATTCTCCTTTTTCAATAACATTATTAGAGGTGGTACTATTTGACCATAATTTTTAGGAAAATAGTGGTAATAGCCCATCAAACCTAACGATCCTCTAAGATTCTTAAAGTGTTTTGGAATTATCCATTCCATCATAGTTTCAATTTTGTTAGGTGTTGATAGGTAGGAAGATTCCCTCCTACAACAGGGGATAAATGCGTGATCATGAGCCCCAATTAGACTCATTTTTGTTTGGGATGGTACTTTCCAACTGATATGTGGGCTCGGTTTTCCTCTCACAAATTTTTCTCTTTCAGAAAAGAGACTTTATCATTTATGATTTAATCTAACTTAACCTATGTTTATTGAAATAAAAGTAGACTAATTCACTATTCCTATCCAAAAAATTTGAGCAAAGGTAGAAGTGTGTAGAAAAGAAAGATAGATTCTCAAAAATCATAAATAATTCATCACCTCAATAATTATTTGAATAGACTCACAATTGATACTTAAAATAGATAGAAATAATTACATCTTCACTTCACTACACTCATTGCCAAAGATATAATTATAAATTTTAGAAAACACATGATTACGAGGAAATAGTCTAATGAAATATTTTTTAAGGTTATATCAGTTCATTCACAACTTGCAAGAAATTGACTAGCTGAAATGTTATTTTTGTTGGCTAACAGGAAACAAGTATAAAACAAAAGAAGGAAATTTAGATGACCATCCTCCTAAAAAGAATTCTTAAAGGACTATTTATTTATTAAAGTACAAACAACAATTTTCATAAATCATAGAAATATTCCTTAATGGAAAAGTTGTTATTTTTCTTAATATCGAGTTAATTGTGCAGAATGTAATAATCACAAAACAAATTTTATGATAATTTAATCAAAAACAACTAATCAACATTTAACATAAATGTAATGCTAACAACTCTTCTTCATTTAACAAAAATGTTAACAGACAAGAATTAAAAAAAAAAGAAAAAAGGAATGGATTAAAATTATAGAAATACCAATTTCCAATCTAAATTTTGAAAAAACAACAAGAGAGATCAGGTGTAACATCCCATATTTTGAACTTAGACAATTAGAACTTCATTTTTACTCAAATCAGCAATTCATTTCTTAGTATCTATTTGGACTTAGTTAGATTGATATAAACATTTGAGATGTGTATATATTGACCTATTTATGTGTTGGATAATTCTATTTTTATTTTTATATGTTCATAATTATGGTAGCTATGAGAATTGTTCAAACTTGCAAATTTAAATATGGAATTTTGGGACATGGATATTAGTTCAAGTTATGTTATAAATGCATAACAGATTCAAATAATAATATAAATAAACATACATTTCTTAATTGAACATCAATATAGATATGCATCCTTATATGAAATTATGATGTACATTCATGGACATGAGTTATTGGTGAACTAACTTACAGATTGATGATTTATGTGATAGCCAAACGACTATAGTGCTAAGGCAACTTGGATGTCGTAGACATCAAGGATATAATGATATAAGTTGTACTTATTATTTAATTTATGATTTGAAATATTGCTATGATCTGTGGTAAGTGTGGTTTTGATAGGATGCACAACTTGGCCAGAGTGATTGTCTGATGACATGACTCTAAGAACATTAGTTTCACAGTATGGATTGATGTAGGGTGTTGACCCTAGTTCGATAAGGAGGGGTGGAGGTATTTCCCACCATTTATCCTCCAAAACCTAGAGTCATGGGAGGGCTGTGTAAAGTCACACTCCCCTACACGTGTGATGGTGGATGCTGGTTTCCTTTTGGGGAAGCTTGGTCAAGATGTATGACACTTCCAGTTATGAGTTCTATTTGGAGTTAGGTAAATATAGTTGACGCTCCAGCTTATTCCAACAGAGGAAAGGATAGGATGAAAGATGGTATTAGGTTAGGAAGGAAGGATGCTTCGATGTTAGTTGAGAATACTAATTGGGTATTAGAGATGTTACTTTTGTTCACTCACTTGGTTACTACCATGCTTAAAACTCTCTTTTGATTTCCTATTGATACTTTAAGTGTGATAATGAGTTATTGTTGAATTGGTGCAATTTTGTTCGTTAAGATTCTCAAATGATGCATTACTTGATATAATGTCCTACATGTATTGTTGTGATCATATAGGAAATATGAACTAGAGGAAGTGGTTGTTTATCATTAGTACATGCATGAGATATGTGTCTGATATCTACGTACACATACCCTACACATGTACAGTAGTACAATTAATTAATGTATTAATTATTAAACTAGATTATTAACTATTTAATTGAATGTTTATTGACTATGTAAATTATCTTGCATACAAAAATATCTAGAAGCATTAAATACGTTCTTTGACTTTGATTGATGGTTGGTATGATAAATTAAATGAGGATGGTGGGTTTTCATGTACATTTTGGGGAAAATTGTCAAATTACATTTATTAGCTAGCATGAGAAGAAAGACTTTGCATTTTATTTATTGTTGTTTAATGCAAGTCATTTATATTTTAGTTTTATTTTAATATTTTCCCAAAAATCTAGATAAGGAAGGTTCATGGATAATAATGAGGGTGGTTGAGGAGACTTGGGGAAGGGTGAGGGGAGTATTAGGAGGTTTGAGCATGATGAGAGGTTGTGAAATTCTTGGAAGATATAATTCTTGTGATAGTCTTATTAGAGCATATGTGCTTTGTTGTTCTTGAAGTCACAGGCACGGAGGGCCAAGAAATTGAATTTTTTCTTGTCTCTAGGAAGTCAGCTAGGATCCTAGCTGACTGGGACAATTCCATTGTTTAACTCTCGACAAGTGGGAAAATAAAATGGGTAAATAATGCTTGGAAGCACTCTCCTACAACTAGTAGAACTACATTGCAACTAATGAGCTTCAACAAACCATGGAAGAGGTATTTTTCATTGGTATTTTTTTATACTTTTATTTTAAGTTTTAAATCTCAGAGTTAACATATTACTGAATTCATCATATTATTAACAGTTATCATTGAGCAAATGTAAAAGATTTTTGGAAATGAAAATCAATGAAATTATGTTAAAACAAAGTTTTCATTGCTTATGTATTTAATGAATGATTGATTGTCTAGCATCTTGGATGGGTCCTACATCGGGTATATAAAAATATTCTTGAATAGAAATACCAATCCACTTTCAAATAATGGTCCCTTGTCTAGAGAAAATCCAAAAGTATCAAGAAAGAGAAATCTTCCCTTTAGCTATTCAAAATTCCTCCCTTTGGTGTTTACATTTCTAACTATTTCTAATACTTGAATGTAGTAACCAAATAATCTAAGATTACTCCTTTTATTTATTAAAAAATATTTTCTTGCATAATCTCACTTGATTTGACCCTGAATGAAATCTTCAACCATGATCTTGAAGATCACATTTTTCTATTCTCGCTGCTAGGAAATTGCCACGCTGACACCTGGGTTGAATTGCACTATGATCGTGGAATTTTGGATCAAAATTGTTGGAACAACGAGCAACACACCATCCTATGAAAACAAGAGTGATAACCCATGTGTCCTGTAATGTACCCCAAATTTACCAAATAAAAATATTTTCAGAGGTGCATTAAAACTTTTTTACTCTACTATACTTGATCAAGTTTAAAACTATAATAGTCTCTATCAGAATACGACATATACCTATTTGTAGTTACAAGAGATTAATAATAATATAGTCAATTTTTTCATGAAGTTGTTCCTATTAAAAGAATTCAATACTTGCGACAATTGTTCAGTACATTCAACATTTTATCATAATAGGCTAGTGTTTAGACTATCCACGAAACTGTAGTATTGAAGTGGATCTGTAATATTCTTGTTGTGTCCATAAAGGGATATTGTAACCCTATCCTAACATGGTTTCTACTTTTACCAAAGAGATTCATAAAAGTGTTTCACTAAATCTCTATCTTTAAACAGGTCTTAGCACTTTCCACTTCATATCTAATATATGAGTATTTTAAGATTATGTTGGCGACTGGAGGTCAATCCTGGATTGCTTGCAGGAGCAGAGCCCAATGCCCATCGGTTTAATGTCACGATTTGTTTTAAAGGGTGATCAAATGGAGGAAAACTTAGAAACGATATCGTATCAACTCATAAACTAGGCCAGGCATGCATGGATGAGTGAGGTCTTGATAAAATTCAAACAGTGAGTTGTAGTAAAGGGTGAGTAGGGGGAAGACTTACATTAGAAGAGTGCGAAGGTCTATCACAAACATCCAGTTCATAACAGACTGGAGAAGAAAGCATCCAAACGCAAAATCCTTTTACATTAAAACACAGAGGACCAGAGGGCACAACAATGTCATAACAAATTCTTTATCATAACAAGATTGTTCAATCCACGCGAATCCTTCGATTGTGGACTCCCTGGTATGAGATGTAACATAGATGGAAAAGGGAGAACTGTTAGTCATAAACCAAGAAATCTCAAACACAGAGGCATAACCAGGAAACCAGAATATTTGCTGAAACTTTACAGTCGGGAGCTTAGCTCTACCATCGATAGATACAAAATGGCAAGAATGCCTACATATACTCAAACGACAACAGCAGCAGAACCAAGAAAATGCATTGAAGGCTTTGCGTCTGCATGGCTTCTAATAATCTGCAGCCACAATCTTTGAATGGTCGTGCAACTTATGGCAGACGCGATCGATCTTCTGACAGTTTCATTGGCGAATCGATGTGCCTTTAATTCATTGCCGGACGTCCCCATTATGGCGGAGACGATGTCTAACCACCACCAACCACCTCAATAACTACTCTGTGGGGATTGGGAATGACCTGGCCAACTCAACACCTTGGGATATGGAAGAATTCGCGTGCTGCCACCTGGAATAACTGAAGCGCTTGGTGAATAGGCATGGCGGCCAACGTGGAGAACGGGGCACATGGTAG